>PVKS010005825.1:0-82504 GCA_004027875.1 Aplodontia rufa
CAGACAAGATGTAATGCTTTACAATCTAATACCTTTTTTTAGAGTTATAAAGGGAAAGGGAAGGGAGGGATAAGGGAGGGTAATTGGGGGGGGGCACTCCTGGGGATAATTGCAATATCCAGAATATTTACACATTTTATACACATTTTATATTATTTTGTTAAAATCTTGTAAGGTTGTTCAAAAATAAAAATAAAAAAAGACTTATTATAGACCTACGAAAAAATAAATAAAATAAAATATTAATGTTTATTTACATTTTTAATCAGAAGTTACATCAAGTAGAGAAATAAACTGTAGGTTGGGGATGTGGCTCAGTGGTAGTGTGCATTCCTGGCAGGAGGGAAGCCCAGGGTTTGATCTCCAATACCCTAAAAATATTGATGAATAAAATTTTTAAAATAAAATCTGTATTGTAAAAGAGAAATGAATTGTAATGAAACGACCACACATCTATAAAAATGCCACTGTTTAAAGACAAATATTCAGCTCTTTATAACTGAGTTTGCCTTTCTGACTTCAAAAACAGATTGATTTAATAAAAAGAAAAGATTCTAAGCTGCAATTTGCTGATAGGATCTGCTTTCTACTCTGCTAAAATTGCTTGGAACTGTACTGGTCCAATTTCTATATTTCCTCCAATGAATAAGAGACATTTTTAGTCAGTAAAAGGTTCCCAAGTAGTATTTTATTTAGTATTTCTTCAACTCATATATTTGATGAAAGCAATTGTTTCATGTCCCAGAAAATAAAAATAAAGACAATGGTTTGTCATTAGTAAAAATCAAGAGTAAAAATTATTTTCCAAAAGTATAAATGGTGTGGCCCATGTTTAGCCTAGTTAAGAAAAGTACTAACAATGATTACTTGAATATCTGGGAAATTATTTTGAGCCTAGTTAGGGCAATGGGTCACAGCCATAGTGTCACAACTTCATTTTGTAATCAGTTGCTTAAAATAGACCATTGAAATATCTGACTTGATTCAAGATAGTCCTATAATAAATAAATCTACTTATATTTCACACATGTTTTTGAAAAGAAGAGGAAGATTCCAATTTCTAACTGGCAGGCTGAAAATTAGACATAACCCATGGACTCGCTTACCTTTGCTGTATCCAGTAGTGATAGGATGTTATTAATACTGAATTTCTTTGCTTATCCTTCAAGTTGGTGACTGAGCAGGAAAATGAATGGAGTTTGTGAAAATTTGAAATTCATTTCATTTGAAATGCCTTCCTTTGTGTGAAGGTGGGAAGTATTCTGAACCAAGTTGAAGCTGCTGTTGCCAATTTTTGTATTCTTTTCTCTCTGGAAAAAAGAGGGCATTAAATATCCCTGTTCCTATAAGGAAAGTATTTACTTTTAAAGTCTTAATATAAGTCAGCTCACAAAAGTGCTTATATTTTCTTTCATTTTGAAACATTCTAACTTAAGGAAGTTAGATTCATAACTTACTCATCTACCCCAAATCTTCTTGTATGTATGTTTTGTTTGAAGGCTACTTCCATACACATAGGTAGAGGTTCATAGTATCCCTTCGATACTGATAAAGGGCCATTGACATGCTTTTTCGTAAATATTTATTTCATACTATTTTATAAATCAGAAAATTCTCATAAAGTAAATAAAGCCATTATTGTTATGCTTTACTTTTTAAGCCTGTAATTATGAAAAAGAAAACAGTATGACCGTTGTGCTTTGATGCCCTTCTTTGGTTGTTCGATATTTTACATTACAAAAGTGTAATTTTACCTGTAGTTTCACTGTGAAGTTTGAAGTTAAAGGAGTTATATAATTCCACATGCATTAAATGTCAACTTTTTTTTCTGTCTTCTACTGAGAATTTAATTATTAATTGCTTATTTTCCGTATGTGTTTCCTGATTCTTTTTCCTTGACTGTTCATTGAAATTTTATTACATCTCACAGGTCTTCACTGGGGCTGTATGATTTTAATATAATGAAAGATATTAATCTAAATAATAATTTGAGTTATGTAACAGAACTCACAATAAATATCTTGACATAGGATATACTTAGAAACCTTAGTTTTGTGCTGTGCCTTATCAATTCCTATTAGTAATCCATACATTTTAAAAATATGAGCTGGGTTAGCAATAGCCATAGTACAGTATAGTTTAATTTTCCACTTGGAAATAAGGGTGGCTGCATCATAACACTTACATTCTTCCAATTTTATCATATACGTTGTTTCAATTACTTAATTTTCCTTAATTTTTTAATCAAAGGTGGGCTAAATTGCCTTTATTAGTCTACAAATTTCTCTTCATTTCTTTCTATTTTGTTCCCTGTCCCCACCTTCTTAATCAGTGGGAATTTGATGATACTACTGAACATGTGAGTAATTTCTGAATGCCTTGTCAAAAGCACACTATACATATGTGTACATACATGTATGCTCATCTTCTCTGATCACCTCCTTTCACTCATGCTTTGTCATCCCAGTGTGCTTGGATGCATGAACTAACTCACCATCTTTAAGTTATCTTCATTACGTGTGCACTTTTTGTTTTGGCTCCTGTTCTCTGAGATCAGCATGGTGCTACTGACTGCATAAGGAATGTCATGAGCTTGCAATATTTATTTCAATTTCTGCTACTTATTTTGCCTTGTGACCCAGCAGAGAGGGCATGCTTTAAAGGAGGCATCCCAGACTTCAGGTGGCCAGTGGTATGATGTAGGCTGTCATCACCCTTCCCCAGGGTTACACATTGAGTAGACAGCATGACATATATTTGGCACTGGTTATCTACATGGTACTGTTCTCTATTGTACCCATAATGAACTGAATGAAAACAAGTGATCGTGCCAAGAATTAAGTTTGTCACTGAAGGAAGAATGTTGTTTAATATATATTTGAATAAGGGGTTTGTGGTACATATTGAGAGCCTGTTGTTTATAAGATATTACAGAGGACACATGATGTTGACACCTAACTTCCAAATGTTTACAGTGTAGATAGCTAAGAAGATATAAAGATCTGAAAATATTCTAAAACACACAAATGAAATGACCTCTTAAGCAAGGCATAGTACATTAGGAAATGAATGACAGTGTCAGTAAGATGTTTGAATTCACACAGTGTACGAGCATGGTAGATGGTGTTCTAATACATACTTCAGAATTTAGGAGTTGGATACATGAAAATGTGTGTGTGTTTGTGTGTGTGTGTGAGTGTTGGGAGTTGGAGGTGGGAACACTTTCTTTGCACAGCAGAAGCGTTCAGGAAGATAGCTTTGATTGACAGATAGTCAGATGACAGTGAGACACCAAAGGAAAACTTAATGTAAGAATGTTACTGCAAATGCAGCTAAAATGAATTATACATTGACAAAACTTGAGGTGTTAATCTGGAGATCTGGTAGTATTTAATTCTTCAGTCCTGGAGAGATGAAAAAACTATTTAAAAGAGAAATAAGATAAATATAAGATATTCTTTTATTCATTGTATACATTTATTGCCAGAGCACAAGGCCCTTATTGGGAGTCTTAAAATATATAAAGTATTAGTTCTCATGGAATTATGGCTGTAGAAGTATTTTATAAGCTTCTTTAATCATGATACATAGTAAGAAGTAGATATTATGATCCAGTGTACACATGTTTAACTGAAATAAATTTTATAAAACCAGACCCTTTAAATACAGGGTGAACTCTTTTAACATTTTATATTCAAGGCTTGTTCATTTTCTCTCAGTTTAAATGCTGGTCACAACTTACTAAATTGATTTCATGACCTACTAAATGGGTCATTACCTACAGTTTACAAATCAGTGACTTGATAGATGATTAGATAGTAAAGAGATAGCAAATAGAAAAACAAGGGAAAAGAATTCTCCTACTAATTTACTCATGAAGTGATGTAAATTCAACAGAGTTGAGATAAATGAAAAAGGGACAGTTTTCAGTATCTTAAAGAAGACTTGACAAGCTCTTGTTGAGCAAGAACTCCAGGAAGAGAAAGATCGGAGAGAAAGCCCTCCCAGTTTAAATACGCATTGGCTTTCCTTACAGTATGTGAGGGTGGCAGTCTGCTTCTGGGAACACTATTTAAGTTTTAGGTAACTGGGAAAGTCACAGGGAAATAAATGTCTGTACTTTTGACTATACACATGCCACTGGAACTTGGGATAGTCAGGGCTGGAGACAACCATGTGACATAGAAATTATTATTTCAAGTTTTGAAATGAGTGTAGTTTTTCTAGGATTAGAGAGAAATACAGCAGACCAGTACTGTGACAGAACTTAAGCAATGCCAGCTTTTAACAGGCAGGTGCCATAGAAGGAGACAGGAAGCATAAGGAACTGGCCCTCCTGTTAGATAGATACAGCACCTCACCAAGGAGCATGAAACCACCAGCTAAAATTAAAAAAAAAAAAAAAAAAGTAACTCAAGAGTTCTGTGATCATGGCCAATCCAGGTGTGAGTGGCAGGGATTATCCCACTAAAAAGGGGGTGCCCAGTGTTAAAGTGTGTTACTTGTGGCATCCTCTGACAGCGTAGGAAGATGAAGGACATATATGGTCACCCCCAAATTTTGGAATGAGCAATTTAGAGAGAGCTCAGGGTGCGCACCTTCCTTGCCGCATAGCTGGCTGATCAAACCAAGCCTCCTTCTTTGCCCTCTTCGCCTCCTTCGCTTTTCAGTGATCTAGGGGAACCTTGGAAAGAATTTGGCATTTACCCCTCATAAATTTCAGAATAGCTATTGTTTCTATCATAACTTAAAATACTGCTCTCAGGTGATTCACTTGATTTTTGATATCCTCTGCAATGTGAGTAAAACCATTTCAATCTCTTGAAAATAAAATACTTTTACCAAGTAGTTTATTTACTGGCATAGAATTTCCAATGGCTTTTTGGGATAGAATTGGAAATGTTCCATTTTCCACATTGATGATATTCCTACACTTTTGAGAAAGCATCTTGTCAAAAGCGGTCCCATCTGGGACCAACTTCAACAAGTGAATTCTGTGGTACCTGTTAAGAGTCTTGCTAAGAGAAACCTTACACAGGCCAGTCGTCACTAACATTCATTTTGCCTTTAGATTTGGTGGAAACTGGCATTGTATATTTTCTTCTTATTAGCTGTGCCAAAAATCCGTTTGGGTGTGTTCCTATGTCTGTGTGACAGTACAAGTCAGTAACCAGAACTCTACCTAAGGATTCATATCACTCCCAACTTGTAGGACCAGTTCAAAGATCATCTGTTACTATAACTATCACAACTTTGGACCCTTACAAAAAGAGAAGAGTTGGTATATAATTTATTATATTTAACATTTTCTAAACAGTTGAATTAATGAAATAGACATTAGCAGTGTTGCCTTTATTGTCTTGGTATTTTAGCCTGCTCTTTATTGTTCTTAGTTGATACAATTAACTAATAATGAGTTCCTGGAATCCTAAGAATTCTCTGGCTCTCAGGGTATCTAGGTCCAAAGATCAACCATCTGGTAGGCTACTTACCTGGTGGTAGAACAGACTGCGCTGTCACCAGCCATGTCACCAGTCTGTGTGCGGCAAAGTGGATGCATAAGGAAAGCTCAGTTGGCATAAATAATAGTTAGTTTATGGAATACTTGCTATAAGCCAGGTACAGTTCTGAGATTACCTGCTATCACTCATTTAATCCTCAGTTTACCTTCTGGTTCTATTATTATTCCAGGTTTCGGATGGGAAATACAGGTACAGTTGGGTAAACTTGTTTTCCATTAATTGTCAAGCAAGTGAGGCAGGTTTAAATTCAAAGAATTCAGGAAGTTTGGCTACAGATTTTGTATTTTAACCACTAGTCCTAAGAGCTGCTGCTTGAATTGCCTGAAGACCCAGCTTCAGTGTTAGCATGAAAACAGTTTTCCATAGCATGAGCTCCAGGCATGAGACTTTGAGTGCTTAGCATGATTTCCAAGGAAGCTCAGCATGCACAGAGTGGAGGTGGAAGGCCTTGTTTTGCTCAGGGTATTCATGGCATATTTTGAATCAGTGTTATTCTGTGGTGTCATTTCAGGATATGATCATATCTGGGCTGCAGCCTGAAACTTCCTACTCCCTCACGGTCACAGCCTACACCACTAAAGGAGATGGCGCTCGCAGCAAGCCCAAACTGGTGTCCACCACTGGGGCAGGTAATCAGATCTGCACTTATTTGTGCCTTGAGCAATGATACCAACTTTCAGATGATATGAGTAGAGTTTATCATTCTTTGGTTATGGTAAAATTGGAGGAAATAAACAGACTATGGTCTATTTTTGTTGGTTTTTGTTTATTTTGTAATTTAAAGAGTTAAGAAACAATAATTCAAGTACATGGTTTGTCCAAATTATTCAAACAGTAACTCAACAAGTATTTTTTTTTGAGTAGTTGCTATGTATCAGGCATGATTCCCCATATGGGGGTTACGACCACAAATAGAAAAAGACTCGACCCTCATGAAATTTATTTTCTGACCTGGTCTAGTTAGTTAACAAATTAAGAGTATATAATAAAATATGAAGTTTTGATAAGATGAAATTACTAAGTATCAGAAAGACCCCTTAAGGCCTAAGAAAAGCTTAGAGGAAGAATATTTAAGCTGCATCCTGAATGTAAAGGAGAATGTTCCATGAAGGTCTTAAAAGACAATGTCGAAGCAGAGAACTCATATAGCCGCTTTAACCTCCCCCCCAAAACAAACCCTTTTGGAAGAGCCACTGTTTTGAATTGGGTTCAAGACTTGCAGTTTTATTTCTTACTGTTTTCACCTCCTCACCCTCTGTTGTGGGCCTTGTAAAGAAGCCAGATTGCACAAAATTTGGAATCAGAAGAGAGAATGAAGAATATCAAGGAGGCTAAATAATATAGAATTCCTCCTTCCTGAGGAACAAAGCATTCTCAGTGCTCTTTGGCCACATTGGGAAACGCCATCTTGAAGGAAGAACAGGCATTGTAAAACCAATAAATTAAGAGATAATTACAAAAGGTGCTCCAGTCCCTTTGTATAGCAATCTCCCATGGAACATTTAAGCTGTGATTTGATTTACTCCTCCTGAATTGCTTCTCACACAACTTTTTAGGAACACACCTCAATGTAAAGGCTTAAAGCAAAGAACAGCTGTGATGTTGAGCACCCTCCTGGGTACCAAGCTCACTGCCAAATTTGTCTAAATGTCATAAGATTTGCCTTGCTCACATCCTGCCACCTGGAACTGCCTCAAGCAGCAGGATTACAGATGAAAAAACTCCTTCAATACACAGTCTTTGGGTAGTTTTTTTCCCCCGCTCCAAAGAATACCATTATATTGAGCTAGTTCAGCGCCCTGAATAGGAGAGGCACTTCCAGGTAGTGGTGTGGTGGTACGATGAACAGCCAGCTATGAGAACAGCCACTACTGAATATGGATGACCAATGTCAAGTCCCAGAAATTAAATTCCAAATTGAAGAAGTAGATTTCTTTTACCTACATTAATTAAACTGAAATGTCTTATAAGAAGCAAAAGACTCCTATTGCTTATAAGATGGAGTTTGTGAAATGATGAGGAAGAGCCAAAGGATTTATAGCCAAGGGATATGAATCCTAGAAAAAGGGTATAAAGGCTTGTGGGTTTGGAATCATGAGATCAAGTATTGTTCATGAAGATACAGCATTGTCTCTGACCGACTGGCTTTCCCTGCTATGTCAGGAGCATCTCAGTCCATTCCCTATTGCCAAGCCCACCACAGACCTTGCTTCTCCAGGAAGAAATTTAAGCCTGAAAACTATGTGATTTTGTTTATTTTAATGTCACTAAAACTAGCTTGCTACCTCTTCATCACCATGCAGACTTAGAATTATGGCTGTTATTTATACATATAATTATTTTGAAATTTTCATTCATGATTTCAGATCTTAATGAAGAGAGAATTGGGTAATGAGATAACAGATTTCTTGTAATTTAGATGCCTAAACATTTGCTTTCTTGACACTTCCTCACTGAGCTTGGGATGGAGGTGTCTTAAAATTCTGTAAGAGAAAAGCTCCTTTTCATCTTCCTGCCAGCCTACCCAGCCTAAGAGCTTTCCCTAAAGTTTATTTCCTGGTTAAGATATCACAGCCATTCAGAGCCCTCATCTTGCATGATTTGAGCTGCACCTGTTATTTCTGTTAGGTACGTAGGAAGGGAGGTTTGAGCTGGTCTTTGTGCGGCCAGCCACATGGGCAGCTCTTCCTCTAGCTGTCTCACCTTCATTTCTTCACTGAAACCTCCCCTGGTGCTTTTTGGTGCTCCCAGGATGGTAGTCACATAGTTTTCAGGCATAATTAAACTTCTACCTGGAGAAGAAATCACCATGGTTGGCTTGGCAATAGAGAGCAGACTGAGGTGCTCCTGACACAGCAGGGAAAACCAGTTGGTCTGAGCCGATTCTGTGTCTTCTAAAACACTATTTGGTCTCTTGATTCCGAACCCACAAGCTTTTGTACCCTTTCACAAGGAAGGGCATGCCAGCATTGAAAACTAATATATTTTATTCTCACCTGAACTTTGTCTCCCACCAAAGAACAGAAGCATGTTTTCATGAAGTTGATGGAATTCTTTTTCTTAGAATTTACCAGTACATTTCCCATCATATCATTCATTAGCAATATTAAGTGAAACAGCAGATAACAAAATTTATGATCTAACAAATGTTATTGGAATGCAATCTATATTCGTGATTTTATCAAGAAATTTAAAAATATTTCTAGTGAGACAAATGCAGAAACTCAAAGGTCAAATGTTTTCTCTCATGTGGAAGCTAGAGTAAAATAAAGGAAAGGGGAGGAAAGGACAGGATCATACAAAGACTTATCTACAAATTAATAGACAAGGAAAAGGAAGCCTAGTAGAGGAAAAAAGGAGACAGGGGAAAAAAGAGGAAAGAAAAGGAAGAGAGAAAAGAAGGGATATAAATACAGTATATTTTGCACTTATGAGATATTAAATAGTTATCATGCAATCAATAAAACCTGGAAACATCAGGCTGGAGCAGTAGCTCAGCAGTTAGGTGTTTGCCTGGCATATGCAAGGACACAGGTTTGAACCCTAGCACCACATACACAACAAAGTGCCAGAGCGATGAAAGTCACATGAAAACCTAAATAAAATAGATTTTTCTCTCCCTCCCTCCCTCTCTTTTTCCCTCTCTGTCTTTCTAAAAAGAACAAGAAAACTGGAAAAGTAAAAATATGTATATATATAAACATAGGGAGATCAATACCTGAAAGGGACTGAGATGGAAAGGTAGGGGAAAAGTACTAGGGAGGGTAATTGGCCAAATTATATTGTGCACAGGTATGAATGTATAACAACAAATCCCTTCATTATATACAACTATAGTACACCAATAAAAATGTGGAAAATTTTTAAAAATAAAATATTTCTAACTTTCAGTGCATCAGCATAGTTTACATATCATTATGGATTTCCTTGGAAGCAGGATTCTGGAAGATTTTAGTAAATATTTGATGTGTTAGCCCTGGAGAATGTGAGACTTAATAGTTATGTTTCTACCCTATAGCTTCAACTGGTATTCATTTATTGATAGTTATATTCTCTGCTGAAAGCACTCCCTGCTTTTAACCATGGATTTTTAGCTCTACCCTTCACTTTTTAATGGGCAAATCATGTAAATGTTGTATATACATAAAGAGACATTAATGGTGTCTATTAATGTCTGCCTTAAAGTGCTGTTTTAAAATTAAAATAGTTGTAAATATATTTAAGATAAATGAAATAGCTCAGTACTCTCCAAATTATGAACGAATGGACTGTATTCTCAGTTCTTACTAGTTGGTACAGTTTTTTTAAAAATATATGAATATATATACATATATTTTATTCGGAAATTTATTTGTTGAACAATCAAAGAAGCTTCTAATGAAATAATATATATATAAATTCTGAAAATTAGAATTTATAAGCCCCCCCAATTATCCACCCTTATCCCTGCCCCCCTTCCTTCCCAATACATCTCTACAAATGCCTTAGGTTGTATGACATTACACCTTACCCGGATTTAAAGCATGATAATAGACCACCTTCCTCAATGGCCAGAGTCTAGCTCCAGCTTCCACAGATGAGTGAAGACATTCGACCCTTGGTTCTCTGGGTTATACTTATTTCACTCAGCATAGTTTCTTCCATAACCATCCATTTACCTTCAAAGGCTGCAATATCATTGTTTCTAATTGCTGAGTAAAACTCCATGGTATATATGTACCACAGTTTTTGGATCCATTCATCCAGAGAGGGACATCTGGGTTGTTTCCATAATTTAAAGATTTTTGTTCAAAATTCAGGAACTATGTTTCCCATACACTGTAGGTTAGATGAGTTACATCAACTCATTAATTTACCCATCCTGTGAAGCATAACTTGCTCTTTAGTTAAGGGTGGAAATGTGTTAGGGAATGTGTTCCTGGACAGAGCACATCTCCACTTGGGCTTCAACTTTCTGATACAGGAAATGAAGGGTTTAACCACACTGTCCCCTGAGACTAACGTTTTACACATTGCCTTATCACCTTTTCAGGGTTGTTTGTTTTAGTCCTTGTCCACATCCCCAGGGTACTCTTTCATTGCCTGCCACGCCTTATTGTAAGCTTTCTTCCCTTCCTAACATGTTGCTTATTCTACTTACTTGGTTTGGTTTTGTTTCTGGTGATGCTCTCTCCTCCCTCCCTGTCTGTATACTATACCATTCTTGAGGAAACCTCTGGCTGTGTTCTGTATCAGTGCCTTTTTTCTGTTGATTCCGGGAATCACTGCTTTCCATTAAAAAAAAAAAAATCATAGCTGTAATAGACATTGAATGAGTAGATCAGATCTCTTCACATATGTCTCAAAAATAAATTAATTAACTTACAGAAAACTGACTCCTGACCAAAAATGCTTAATATTCTGATTGGTAATAATCAAGGTTAACGTTAGTATGGTATAAAATCTTTGTTATGACTTTACATGTAGCTCTTTAAGAATTCACAGCACTGATGCAAATTTTCTTAATGCAGTGCCATTGTACAGATGAAAAGCTTCATAAGGACAATTCATATGTGGATAAGAAAGAAAATGAAAATTAGATGCGTAATACTCTGAAAACATTTTTTTCTTTTTTAAACTTTGAAGCAACATGATAGCACAGTTACGCGTTAAGGCTACGGTTTTAAACGGTGGGATTTTTTTCCATCTTATAGTTTTCTTGCTTGTTATGTACCTGACCTTAGACAGTTTTCTAGCTCTTTGGCCTTATTTTCTTTTTATAGATATTAGATATAATAACAACTAATTAGAGCACATGGTGAGGAGTATAAATCAAATAAGATAATATAAGTTCTTATGGTAGGTGGAACACTGTGCATAATAATCATTATTAAGCGTATATAATTGGTTAACCTTTCCTTGGTTTCATTTTTCCATGGTAAGCAAGGACTGTTATGTGCAAAGGTTTAAAAATAATCCCTTAAATTGTCGTTCCAATGATAACTTTTATTTTGTGTTTACCAAATTCTAGTGTCACAGCCTACCTTAGTAAAGTAAAAGAAGGAACATAGTAGCATGTTGGCATGTAAGTCACACATTGTTTTATTTTATAAATAATGAAATGGGACTCCCAGTAGAGTGATACTGTCCCATTTGGCAATGACTGGAATGTGGACATCCACTCCAGGTGTTCTCACCCTGCCGTCCTGTGTGCTCCAGTTCCAGGGAAACCCCGGCTTGTGATCAACCACACTCAGATGAATACGGCTCTCATTCAGTGGCACCCCCCTGTGGACACGTTTGGACCTCTTCAGGGCTACCGTCTAAAGTTTGGCCGCAAGGATATGGAGCCCCTCACTACTCTCGAGTTCTCTGAAAAAGAAGATCACTTTACAGCTACAGACATCCACAAGGGAGCATCGTACATCTTCCGGCTGTCGGCCAGAAACAAAGTGGGCTTTGGGGAGGAGATGGTGAAAGAGATTTCTGTTCCTGAAGAAGCGCCAACTGGATTCCCTCAAAACCTCCACTCAGAAGGCATCACTTCAACCTCCGTCCAGTTGTCTTGGCAGCCACCTGTCTTGGCAGAGAGAAATGGCATTATCACCAAGTATACCCTTCTGTATAGGGATATCAACATCCCCCTTCTTCCAATGGAGCAGCTTATTGTTCCAGCTGACACCTCTATGACACTCTCTGGCTTAAAACCAGATACCACATACGATGTAAAAGTACGTGCTCACACGAGCAAAGGGCCCGGGCCATATAGTCCCAGTGTCCAGTTCAGGACACTGCCTGTGGATCAAGGTAGGATTTGTCTGCTTATGGCCTTCCTCCTTTAAAGGAATGTCGGTCTTTGGCTATAAATAACTGATCGGCCCATTCATATTAATAGGTTCAGCAAAAACCAAAAGGTAAAGTATATAAAACTTAATACGTTTTGGATGCCATAGATTTCAGTTATAGAGTGCCAAGCAAGTCTGGCTGACAGCACCCCAATACCCTCAGGTAAGGAAAACACAATAGAGTTGACTGAATTGGAGAGAAAGGAGAGATCTTTATAAGAATGGGTGTTAAAATGAATGCTCTATACAGGTAGGCAAATCACACTTCTCTCTCTGAACATAGTAGATAGCATCTAGCCTAAGCTCTGTGACCCTTGGTGGAAAAGGACAGGTTATATGTCTTTAGGAATAGTTTAAATACACTGTTTTTCCTTTTCCAGCAGTGTTTGCAAAAAATTTTCATGTCAAAGCAGTAATGAAGACTTCGGTATTGTTGTCTTGGGAGATTCCAGAGAACTACAATTCCGCCATGCCTTTCAAAGTAAGTTGTTTTCCAATTCATAACATGGGGAAGATTTTATATTATGTGTAAGGTATTATGGATGGGCACTTCATTAGGGCAGCGTGCGAGGTGTGTAGACTACTGTAATTTGTGCTCATGTAGTTGCTAGTCTCTTTTGTTTTGCAATACTGGGGATTGATCTCAAGGCCTCATACATACACCCTAGGTAAGTGCTCTACCACTGAGCCACATCTCTTACCCCAGTAGTCTCATTTGTGTCTTTCATGTTAAAGATTAACTTTGGTGCTTTCGCAGCTTGACTTCTCTAGATGGAAGCTCAAACCAAGGTCTGGCATTGCATGTAGTGTACCCAGTACTTTGATTTGAACTATTTGCATGTAACTACTTATTTTTTCTGCAAAAGAATAAAATTTGCATGGTTTCTACAATTTCAAAATGCAATATTTAGGGAGTTTTAAAATTTTTGGTGGTCTGAATTCTTGGTGCTTTTTAAACTCAGGTTTTACATTAAGGCACATTGAGAGATGTTAGAGAACAGTACATGTTTGCAAATACATTAAAAACAGAGCACTCTTGGGGCTGGAGCGGTGGCTCAGCGGTTTCGGCACTTGCCTGGCAAGCACGAGAACCCGGGTTCAAACCCCAGCACCACATACACAACTGAGTGTTGGAGCAACTAAGGCCATGTGAAAAAGAAAATAAAGTTGTTTCTCTCTTTCTCTGTCTCTCTCACTGTCCCTCTCTCTTTAAAAAAAAAAAAAAAAAGAGCACTCCAACAAACATTCCATAAAGATCACATATCCCTGGCAGGTCAAATATTGAGAAGTTATTGCACGTTTCTTTGTTGCATATTTTTGATAGACTTAGAAACATGAAATCATTACATAGTAAGAACTGACGGGAAAATTGATGCAATCTCTAGATTATGAGTACTTATGGACTTAGCTATTGCCCCAAATTGAAATTGATATGGCATACATTTTTTCAGAAGCAAGTGATCTTTGGTTGAGAAAATACACTTTGCTACTTGATAACCAAACTCATTGGGTTGGGTCTCTTTAGATTCTTTATGATGATGGGAAAATGGTAGAAGAAGTGGACGGCCGAGCCACACAGAAGTTAATTGTCAATCTGAAGCCCGAGAAGTCATATTCATTCGTGCTAACAAATCGGGGAAACAGTGCTGGCGGGCTGCAGCACAGGGTAACGGCGAAGACTGCACCAGATGTGCTTCGCACCAAGCCTGCCTTCATCGGCAAGACCAACCTGGATGGCATGATCACTGTGCAACTGCCCGAGGTTCCTGCAAACGAAAATATAAAGTAAGTCAGTGGAAGGGGGACAATGACAGACACACTGCAGGCAAATAAGAAAGTTACATCCCAACATTATGTTGGTTGTAAGAATATATTGCTGAATGCAGAGTGAGAAATTCTTCTATTGTGGCTTGCAGGTTTACAATCCAAGCTTTCTATGTGGTGTCAGGTGTTGGTTTTAACACAGATTCTCATTAATTTAGCACTGAGATTTCCTATTTTCAAGGAACATTGTTTAAGAGAGATGAGAAGACAAACTGAGCTCAGTCCTTCCATACAGCAGTTTGTATTATAGTCTATAAAAGAAAGTGAAGAAAATTTGATTAATTTTGGCAGAAATTTAATTGTAAGAAAGTCTTACAAAAGGGTATGAGATTAAAAGAAATTTTAAGAAGTTATATAGATAAACAAAAATAGTATGATACCACTTTTTTATATGTTGAAAAAGTAGGAAAAATTTCAAGGTTAAGTTCAAAATGACATTGGAAAAATATAAACTTTATCAAATGCAAGTTATCTTGTTTGGATAGAACTTAATATACAAGCGAGTGGGCTTGAAGGAGAAAATTAAATCCAGTCAATTAAATAGTTTGTCCAAGAATATAGATGTAGTTGACTATGTATCAATATATAAAAGTAGTACAATAACTGAGATATATTTAGTACATTACTGTGGTGGGCACTGAGGATAAAAAAGATGTGATTCTAATCTTCAACAAACTTACCATGTCATTTGGCATATGGAGAAATACATAAACGTAAGAAGTGTCGGTGTCGAATTATGCTTTATCTTAAGAGTAGCTAACTAAGGATGGGTGAAAGAAATTTCTGAGCATAACCTTTAAGTACAAATAGGAAAAAAATAAGGGAAAGAAGGTTATAAGCAAAGGGGATGGTGTATACCAATGTCCATTAGTGAAAGGTAGCAAGTAATATTAGAAGGCTGGAACCCAAAGTGTCTGGGCAGGATTAGAGGAGGATGGGGGAGGCACTTCCATGCTCAGAAATTAGAGCTATATTCTGTAGACTCGGGAAATCCATTGAAGATTTTTATTGGGAAAATGACATGATATCATTTGTATGATATCTAAGTTTTTTCTCCATTTTCAGAAGTATTGTTTTGAGTATACTCTGCATGTTGGACGCTATGTTACCTGTTTGGATAAAAGTATGCCTTTTCACATTTCTTCTATCCCACACATCAAGTTCAGATGAATTTGCCATGAAAGGTTTTCAGGTCGCATGGAAAGGCATTCACGCCTAGTTACTGGACTGCTGTAATGGATTGGAACAACCAGAGACAGTGGTAGAGAAAATTGTTGGGAAGCCATCCCATAGCTAGTTGATTCCTGACAAGTAAGATGGTGATGGCACACATAGACTGCAGAGGCTGATGTGAAATACCTGGAGCAGTGCTGCAGCAGGAATTGTCAGGGGCCTTGACTATGAGAGGAGAATGCCATGGATGGCCCTGGGGTTTGAGCTTGAAGGATAAATGAGTGATATTGGCATTCATCCTGAGGGCTGAAAACCCAAGAGAAAGTTTATTTTTGTGTGTATTTCATATGAGGTATCAGTAAATCATCTATTAGAAATGTGGGCTGAGAGAAGTTGACTAGGACTAAGGGAATAAATTTAGGTATGGCTAACAGAGCAACAGTGGTTTTATAAGAGGGGACAGAATCATTGAGGCAATGCGGTGACGGTGTGTAGAAAATGTGAACTAAAAATAAAGGTGTCAGAAGGAAGAGGAAAGCCTTTGGCAGACATAGAGAGGGACTTCTTATGGAGTTGAGGACAACTGAGCCAGGCCAGCAAGGCAAAGGCATTTTCTAGAAGGAAGAAAATTCAAAAAGAATAATCAACAATTCCCAAATGTCTGTAAAAATTAAAGAAGATTACTAAGAGCGAAATATTGTAAAGTAAAAACATAAATATGAAATTTAAATTAGTTCAATTTAGGAATGAGTAGTAAATTTGGCCAGTTTAGACTGCCAAAATCAATTCTCCCTAGGAATGCTTCCACTTAATATTTTTTTTTGATAAAAGTTATTGGTAGGTTTCAACCAGGTGTCAGAATTTCCGAAGGATTATTACTAAGATAATTTCATTTTTTCTGTCATTCAGAAAACTGAAAATGAAGATGGAATATCATAATTTTTTATCCCAATAAAATTTAATATAAGTATGAGATTATTGATCCATCTTCAGGATCTTTTATTGTTATGGAGAGGTAAAATATGTATATTTTTTCAAACCTTAATTGAAGCATAATACATAAAAAGCTGTATATACTTAAAAATCTTTAAATATATACAAAAATCAAGAATTTTGTTGGTAAGTAATCGCCTAGGAAACAGCATCAAGACCACAGACATAGCAAATATTTTTGATCAACCACTATATTCCCAAGCAGTACATCAGGGGGTCACTGGAGCAAATGCAGTCTTTCTCATTCTCTTACATAATGCAGTTAATCTGAGAATTTGAACAATTCAAAACTTTGTTGCTGCAGTTCTGTGATAGAGAAGATTAGATAGGTCAGGGAGCCATGGGGAGGGGGGTGCTTGAGAAAGTGACATCTAAGCCAACTGAGGCTTAAAGAATGACAAGAAGTCAGCTGGGCCATCACAGTGGGATGGGGAGACGACTGTTCAGAGAGAACATATCGGAAGTACAGGAGCGCCTCTTGCTTATTCTCTACGTGTCTTGCCTGACTGTTAAGGCTTTGCAGCCGGTATCCAATGCATGCATGTTCTGTACACTTTCCACCGGTGTGTCTGGGAGGGGAAAGACTTCTGAGATAAAGCCCTGCCTTCTGGTGGAGAACAGATACAGAAAACAGATACCATGAATCTAATGTGGCAGGTACTGCCAGGTACTGTACAAACATTAATATTGAGTTTCAGCACAACGTACATGTCAGGGGAGGCATCCTGGAGGAGCTAATATCTAATCAGAGTCTTGAAGGATGAGAAAGAATGATGAAAGGTGAAAATGTTGTAAACATTGAAAGAAGAGGTAAAGATATGGATATAATAAATTCAATCCATTATAAAATGCATGTCTATTCAGGAACAGAGCCTGATGCAAGATGAATAAATAGTATAGTATATTCAATAGCATTACTATTCATTTAGTTTTCACTATGTTATTTATATTTTAAAAAATCACCTGGAGAAACTAATGGCCCAAATTCCCTTAGTAAAGTGTGTTAGCTCTGACTGGGAAGTGGCATTTTCAATCCATTGGTGATAAACTTTAGTTTCATGTTCCAGTTTCTGAATGAGTAGAGAAAATTGCAAAATGTTTTCTATCCTGTAGAGTTTTTCTTTAGCTTGTTCAATTTTTCTATTTATATACTTTCTCCCCTTATATTTGAGATGGGAGCCAGGGAAAAGGGTAAAACTTGGATAGCAAAAAGAAGAGACCATTATGAAATAGAAAAAGAAAGCAAACTATCATGGAAAAGGATTATATTTTTAAAGTGAATTTAAGATTCTCAGAAATATATTCAAGTCCTGTGGGAGAGAAAAAAGGAATAAAAGACCACATAAGAAAGTTCTTTAGTGGGAAAGCATCAGAGCCATAGAAAATAAAAAGCAAATCTGGTAGTGAGAATTTTAGAATAGATTCTTAATAAAATTCCTTTATATTAATAAATGTCTATATACTTTATGCTCATTGGACTACTTAATGGGAAAATATCCCAAAGTTACACATCCTGTCTTGAGTTTGATTATGTAGCATGGTTGAGTGTTACAAGAAGCTTTGCCATAACTGCCACTTGCAGCAGTTGAAAGGTTTAGAAATCAGAAAACATTGTAGTTTTTTGTTCTGCATTCTGTGGGATAAATGAGAGAAGGGAACAGAGCTCATTCCAGAACTGTGGGCAGGTTGCTAACTTATTTACATGAAAGCTAGCTGAGAAAACACTTCTATTTGTTTTCTAGCAAAATGCAATTTTGGCGATTGAAAGCTGTTCTGTTTACCAACAGAAACCTTGCTTTCCTCAATCCCAGCCAAGTTAACTGTGAGGTCTTGATTCCTGCCCGCCCCCCAACTCCTCATTACTAAAGACAAAATGGTTTCTTATAAATGTCATGAACACACAGCTCCTTGCTTCTTTGTTTCTTCACTCCGGGTTCTTGTATTTATTTATGTGGAGAAAGGGCAGAGAAGGGATAGTCTGAATTCCTTCTCAAACAATTGGAAGGGTACTGCAGGTTCTGGAACCAGGAGATCTGAGGTGAGTCACTCTTACTTTTTAATAGATTTAGGGGACAGAATGACAATCAGAAAATGTAGCAATGCCACCATTCTTCAGAGGCCAGTGGTAATTATGGTAATTACAGAGGGGTCTTCTGTTACTTTATAGAGCAGAGGCTTTCTCTGGATGGTTAGGAAAACAGAACAACAAATGTACATATACCACACAGATAATGCTAAGAGAAGAAGCTCTAGCAGAAAGTGCTCAGCGTAAATTAACTGCGTTACAACCATTTTATGCTTACAAAAAATGGAAATGAATTGTATTTTACGAAATTTTAAATTTCTTTGGTTTAACTAATTTGGTGTTCAGATTATCTACTTTTTATTTTAAAAAAAGAAGATGTTTGTGGAAGTATGGCTTGCTGTGTGGCATTTCTAAAATGTATGTACCACTGTTAGTAATTAAATGAGGAATAACTCATCAAATTTGTCTAAGTAGTGAAGTCTTAAGTTTATATAGTACTTTCCCATTTACTAATGTTATTCAAAGGCTTCATTTCAGCCTCAGAAAAACCTGTAAGTTAAGTATTCTCTCTATTTACAAGTGAATGAAGTCAGGCCCACAGGTACCAAGTGTCCTGGCCCAAGTCACATAATTGATATTAATGATTAATACCAATAGTGACAGAGGTCTACTGGCTGCTATTCAAAGGACATTCCATTAACCAGTGCCATCCTCTCAAGAAGGGGCGTCCTCATTGTATAACCTGAAGAAATTAATAGCTATGTTGACTTGTTTCAGTATAAAGTATCAGAGCCAGAGAACAAAGACTTGAATCCAGGCCACTTAATTCCAGAGCTCTCATTCTGAATCATACATTCATTTGTTGATTCTCTTCTAGACTTTTCTAGAATAATGGCCAACCATGTAAAAAATTACTAAGAAGTAGGCATAACCAGGGCTTCCCAGACAAACCTTAGAACCAAGAGTATGCAGGCACACATGCTTGGCACAGATAACAGAATGTATATGAAGTGTCGCAAAGCAGTAAATCCATAGGTTACCATTAGAAGTTAGAGGAGAGGTAGAGGGGGAGGCTTCCCCTGGTCAGCATGTAACCCACCATTGAACAGATGAGGAAAATAAGGCTTAAGACAACTCGGTAACTTGTCTCTCAACACAAGTCTAAAAAAAAAAAATTAAAACCGTGATTTAAACATAGAAATGGAAAGATCATTTAACCTGCTGTGGTTTTTTCTATTGTAAATTAATTAGATTTAAAAGGTATATACCCAGATGTCCAGAGCAAAAACTTAAAAAATCAAAATTATGCAAAGATTGACATTTATCATTAAACTCTAAGAGATTTTGACCTTCCAGTTAAATAATGAGTTTGAGAATACCAGGATAGACAGCTAATACAAAAAGCCTGGCAGAATTTGAAGTGGGACTGCTATGAAGACCAGAGCTTGCCTTTTCATATAATTATATGGAGCTGGGCCCCTTGATGATAACAGATTAAATGAAATCAGTAAAAGTTTACTTAATATAATTAAAATGCTGAAGGTTAGATTTAAGGTATCTAAAGATAATATACATGGAAAACACAACTTGCTTTATAAGTAGTCATGGGCTTTCCAGATATATTGACTTTTGAGTTATTTATTTTTCTATTAGTTTAATAGTTAAGGTCTGTGTTGAAAAAGGCATTTTGAGCCTAAACTCCAGGCTTGAGAAGCAAAGTAGAATGTAGTTTAATTTGACTCATGTACAAAAGTGTTTTAGCTCCAAAAGCAATTTATTTTTTTTTAATTTAAAACAAGTTCTTTCAGTTCATATTATTTGGTTGATGTGAATCTGTAGGGCACATATCCGTCCCCTACTTCTTTCCTCCTATCTGAATCACCTAATCTTCCATAATGTCTCATGAGGTTAGGAAAAAAAAGTTACCAGCAGGTTGGTAAATAAAAAAGCTTAAGAAGTAACAAGTTTATAGTTTCTTAAAGCTTTATTTAGGCATGTTATTGCTACCTTGGAGACAGGAGGAAAATCTACATGATGATATTGAAAGTTGGGAATTCTGGTGGAAAAGAAAGGTCCCCACATATTTTTGATTACTAGATTTAAGAGGGACCTAGGTCCCTGAGAACCACACAACTTTATCCACTTTCATTTTTTCATTGAAAAAATAAATCAGTGGTAAAATTTTAATAAAGCAAATTTTTAAAAATTACATGTCCATCTGCTTTAGTAACATTTTCCTACATATATAAATATATCTTAAAGTATAAGAAAATCATAGAAATGTAATTTAGACTCAGGGAGGGTTTGGCTTAAGAAATATTAGGTGAATTGATACTTGAGGGAAGACAGGAGTTAACTTGAGAGTGAAAGAAGATTCTAGGCTGATAGAACATTATGATCAGAGGTTTGATTTCAAAATGAACCAAGATCAATTCAAAACACTGAAAGCCAATCAAGGTTCAGCTGTGTGGAGAGATGGATTCAGGCAAGATCCTGCTGTGTTTTGTAATTCCTTATGGTCTCTTTCCTAAGAGAAATGAGACTCCATTGAAATGTCATAAAAAGTAGAAATGGCACAATCAATTTTGTATTGTGAAATGAAAATTTCAGAGACTAGACTAGGAAAAAAAAGTCAATGGAGAAAGTTAGACTATTGTGTAGCCATGAGAAAATGGAATGAGACCAGAGGAATGTCACTAGATAGTTTGCAAGTAAGACCATTTGGTTGTAGATTGGGTACAAGGGAGGAAGAGTAAAAGCAGATTGTCAATGATCACACCTAGGTTCCTGACATGGGTGCTGTTAAGAATATGAGAGGAATCTGGGGAGACAGTCAACAATGTAGCATCCCCTTTACCCCCCTAAGAATCCTAATAATACTTACATAGTCATTCGATTCTGGAAAATTCACAATCTAAGCATTTATATCTCTTGTAGGGACAAAATACAGAAGAATCAAGAGACTGGGGTATGGGTGATGTGGGGGTAATTCTGGTTTAAGAACAAATGCATATCATATTGTTACTTTATATAACTTGTATGATTGTACAATAACTCCTTAATAAAAAAATTTTTTAAATGGTTTAATATCACAGCAGGATTTATTTTGTGAATAGTAGTGTTGATTTTGTTTTAACCACCCTGAGGTTGAGGTACACTGTGGCATAGAAATGAAGATAGAAAGTTGAGTTTTGATGAATCTTTGGAAGTTGGAGAACTGAGGGCTGAAGATAGGAATCTGTGGAACACTTGCATGTAGCTGTTAACCTATGCCATGAATGGATTGGGTTCTCCTAGGATGAAAACCGCATGAAGAGAAGTATTTGGCAAGAGCCTGGTGGGACTTGTTTTAATAGTTTGGTATCAGATAATAAATTCTGTTAAGCAAGTAAAGATAATATAGAGAATAGAGCTGCCTAACAGAGAGAGAAGTGAGAATCTGTCATGTAAAGTCTTACCAACAAGAATTCTGCTTATGTAAGGAGAAGATGAAAACTGTCTTTTCCATGTCCCACATTGAGGTCCCTGAGATCCCTGTGGATGGCAGTGCAGTGATGACGAAGGGGTGTAGGGAGGTCCACTGAGATGTGAATGGAATGGAAGGAAATGCACAGCCCTGAGAACATGCAGCTCCTTGCAGAATTTTGACTGTAAGGGGTAAGAGACAGAGGGTAGATGACTAGTGCTGGATGTGGTTTGTTTTTTAAATGGCAGATATGTGTGTATGGTTGAAAACTGATGGCTGGAATCCTGTGGGGAGGAAGAAGTTGAGATGGGTGAGAGAGAAAGGGGTCTGGGGCCTAGTTAACTTCAAGAGAAAATGAGAATCAATTCAAGAAAGAGCTGTTGGCCTTAGCATACAGTGCCAGACTTTGTACTGTACCACAAGGAAAGATTATGGTGGTTTGCACATAGCTTGAGATTAGCTTGCAGTTTGGTTGATGGTGAGGGCATTCTCGTGGCACTATTAGTATTTGCTTTATGCTTAAAAGGTAAGACCATTCTTTTTGTGGGGAAGTATGAACGTCCAAGGTTTGCGGGTAGAGGAGAACACTTGAAAAAGTCACTGTGCAAACTGGAAGGGCTAGGTAAAGGATGAGGCTGTAGTAAGACTGCCAGGCAGTGTTGGGGGCCTGTTGGGATTTGCTGATCATGGATTTGTAGCACTGTTCTGCCCTGTGCCTATTTCTCCAGCTATATTCAGCTCCTGTGGCTCAGGCTCAGAGGGTGGAGAGTTCCCTATAGATCATAGCGAAGACAGAGTAGAAAAAGTGAACTTTGGAAAGGAAAAATTGAGGGATGTGAGAGGTTGGTTGCTACATAGACCAGACCGACATATGAAGTTTGAAATCACACAGTGCGTTGGACAAACTGAGGGAGGAAGACTTTGAACCTAACTAGAAAAAAGAAAAAAAAACTGAATCAAATAAAAAACTTTCATAAAAGAAGATGCTGAAGAAGTTGGTAGATGGCAGAAATCAGCCATTGAAGAGAATCATAGAGATGAATTGCACAAACTTCAAAACAGAAGCAGACTGTTTAATTTTTAGCAAGAGGGTAGAGGGAAAATGCCTACAAATTGCCCCAAGGAGCCGTAAAAGAAACCCCAAACCCTGATTCTTAGATTTCTGAACAGGAGACGAAGGCTGAATAAAAAGCTACCACAGGAGAAGGCTGTGAGGGATGTAGCACCCTCAGGGGAGAGTTGGGGTGTAAGTTAGACAAAGACATGAGTGTTTACAAAGCCTGATTTGCAGAGAACAAGGTGCAAATTGTGGATTTAGACTGAAGCGATGCTTTCTATTGCCGGGAGCCGTCCCCAGCAGAACTCTTGGGGTTCCCGAAGGATGGGTGGAGTCTGCGCGGAGGAACGACTTTCGGAGCAAGTTGCAAGCACACACAGTTCCCTCCTTGAGCAAAATGCTGTGTGTTTGTTATTGTGGAAAGTTGTTATACAGGTGCACAGATAAGACTTTCATTATCTGCTTCCTTATACAATTCTCTTTTTAGTTTCCCAGTAATCTTAAAGTATCAACCATTAGTACAATTTGTTATCAACCCCACCACCACCACCACAATGACTGTATGTAGCTAGTTGGTATAAACCATTACTTTTTTCCTTCAGAGGTTTCTTCAAACCATTACCTCATTTGATAAGAGAAGCATTTAAAGGTCACTGTACGACATAAATTTAGAAACCCTATCGTAGCATAAATGAAAAGCTTCTTATTAACTAGGGACCACATGTGACCATCTAGTCCAAACTGCTTCAGGACGCCAGGTATAAACTATCCACTTTATCATAAAGTCATGGTCAAATTCTCATGGATTGTCTCATGCACTGTAAAAAGAAGCCTTATTTTTCAAAAGAATAATGTTATTCTTAGTTCTTTAAACCTGCTTTTATAAAAGACAGAAATCAAACATTTCCCTAAATGCTGTCTAATTTTATTTAGAGATTTCTTAATTAGCTAGACTATGTTATAGGCTATAATAAACCCAATATTCCTATTAACTACTAACCTAAAATTATTTTGTTATTGTAACCTTACTAGATATGTTATAGTTATGCTAGGTCCTATAATTGTTAGTTGTATGAAACATTTGTGCCTCCTAATCTATGGGCTAAGAAGCTAAAACCTATCTTCTGCAAAAAATAGGAAAGGCTGTCATGTCTTATTCACTATTAAGATGTTAAAACTTAATCTCTGCAAGAACAGAAAAGGCAAGCATGTCTTTCTTTTATGTATGCTTATTTCTTTGCTCCTTAGTTCTAATTATTTTTGCTTTCTATATCCAATTTCATTTTAAAGTCAGTATAGCTTTATTTTCCACAATTTCTATATGTGTTATTGCAAGTACTCTTCTCAACAATCTGCAACAGTTGTTTGAATAATGGAATTCTTACAACAATCAGAAAGCTTCCAGTTGGAGTAAATTCATAATACATATAATTATTAGAATACAGCCAATTTCTAGAAGGGATAGTTTTGACAATCTCCCAGAATGCCAGCTTTGCCAGGCCCTTCCCCAAGTCTGGACTTTGTCAGACAGAATCTTGGTGGACATTGCCTCCTCCATTCTATAATATGAATTCCAAATTGCCAGTGTCCCATTTCTTTCAATGTGCAAGAGCCGCTTTGAAGCAAGCTCCACTTTGACTGCCCAAGATGAATGGTTTGGAGATCAGTAGAGAGAAAGGGTTATGGATATCTGACCACACTGATAATTAATTGCTGTGGGAGAAGCTGTTCAATTCTTATCCCAGCCACGAGTGAAATGAATAGTTGGTGACTACTGCTGAAGAAAGAATGGACCCTTCTTTTTGTAATGAACAAGAATGGCAACTTGGTGTGTGAAAGCAGAAGAAAAATTAATAGAATTCATCAGCTTAACTTTGATTTATAGGATTCTGGAAGCGGACAACGGGAGCTCCCTGACAATGCGCAGCATCGTTACTTTAGGAGAGGAGTAGCTCTCCTAGCTTCGCAGTTGATATGAGAAGTGCGAGGTTCCTTGACAAGTGTGTTTATCAAGCACGCATCTGCAGTGTTATTTGTGCGCTCAGTTGCAGCCTCTGTCATTCTTCTCCATGCTCATTTAACATGATGGACTTGTTTGGCAAATCCTTCAGGTAGTGGGAGGACAGGATGAAGAGGGGGCTTGCTCTGGATCATAAAATAAAAGATATTGGCTTCCCTCACTCTCCAACTCTTCTTTCTCCTCACCCTCCTTGATCATCATGATGATTTGTACTAAAGAAAATGAATGGCTAGGCTATGTGGTCATGTGCCTCTGTTGATTAGTTGTTCAGAGCACCACGGAGAAAGGTTTCTGGTATAATTGTCTGGTTTGACTTGAATTCTTGATGAGGGGGAACAAGCTTAACAAGTTATTTTGCCTACACCTCACGGATTTCATCAGTCCTTGTGAATGAGATAGCTTAGATGCATCTCTCCCCGCAATGATGTGGGCCTGGCCAACAGCAGCTGTCATTGTTCCTGTTGGCTACATGCGCTGCTCAGTGCTTCAAGTTCGATCATTTTATTTCCCTCAAATGACACCCAAGAATCGTATGCTTCCATTTTTCAGAATATACAATCAAGATTCAGGGATTTTAAATGAGCAACCAAAGGTTACTCGAAATATCAGTGGTAGAGCCCAAATTCTGGGAGATAGATGTGTGTGTGTGTGTGTGTGTGTGTGTGTGTGTGTGTATGTATATATATATATATATATGCCATATTCTTCACTGGAACACTCTGCAATGACACTTGTCAACTAGTGTAAGAGTTGCCTGAAATTTTAAGTTTTCTAGTAGTTGCAGTAAAAATGAGCAAAAAAAGGGTAAAATTAATAACATTTTATGTATCTCAGTATATCTAGAATATTATCATTTCATCCTGTGATTGCCGTTATAAAAGTGTCACTGATACTTTACATTCTATTTTTGTCCATGCTAAACCTTCAAAATTCAGTGTATCTTTTACACTTAGGGTGCATCTCAGTTATGTTTCAAGAGCTTGGTGGCCACAGGGGCCCCAGGTTACTCTACTGGTCAGCACAGCTCTAGACTATGTTCTTGGGAACCGCTCCTTGGTGCTGAGGGTTTGCTGAGTTTGTTGTGGATTTTGCTTTGAGATCAGTGGAAGGAGGCCTTCCTGTGCCTATTGTTGGTCTGTCATCCGTGTGGTACAAGGCCAGTGACTTGCTTCCCCTCTTTGTTTTGTCCTCTGTAATACCTTTCTCTCTGAGTGTGCCATCTTCTGGTGAGTGTGTTTGTATATGTGTTTTTACTTACACAATAAGTCTACACCAGCTTTGTAGAGTACTTCATAAATGCTTTATGATACATAGAGTAAATGTGAAAATGACAGACCATTGCAAAAACTTAAATCCTCTTACTATCTGTTTTGACCAGTAATTTAATCTCTCATGATCTTTTTGTCTGTGACCTCCTTTTCTTACGGCCTATATCTAGGCTGTCCTTAAAAGATTGTGCCACAAGAAGGCTAAACAAGTTTAAGCATTTATATAATACCTGAGAAGTAGGAAGTAATTATCCACTATGTCCCAGATTTACATAGTTTAGCACAGTCCTTAAACATGAATGCACAGAAAGTATATACATTGTAGTGAAGATAAAAAACAACGTTACTGGTAACCTATTTCTATTACAAAGCAGTGGTACTGGTAACCTATTTCTATTTTTTTTAACAAGTGACTTTATATAGCTCTTATATTTTAGTTGACCTTCTCAGTGTGAGGATTCACATTTGTTTCTTCCTATAGATATCATTATGTTGAGATCTATTTTGCAGGCTTTTACATAAAAATCTTCAAATTTCTGCAGTACTTAGTTTTATAGTTTGATGGGTAAAATGAGAGATTTTATATATTACTTCATTTTAACTATGTAAGATTATGAGTATTTTTTGTTTTTAATTTGTGCATCCAAATAAAAATATTTTTGTTTTATATGACCAAAATAGTAGATATTTATGGAACCTAAGATTAATTTTCATTACACATCCCCCCCTTTTTAAAAAATCCTCTTACAAGCGAACATCATAAAAATTCTTCGTTTCAGCAGCTTGTGGTTGTAGATTTCAATATACCAGCCTTGTGTGTGTCCAGCACCAGGGTCCTAACAGTCAATGCCTGTTTTGTTTATGGTAACTAATAAAGAGCAGTCAACTATGGCGTTATTACTATTCAAGATCATTGAAGTCACACGTAAATGTCTATCCATGTTGTTTTTAAAATTGAACAAACAGGTGGTTATTTGTCATCTGTGTAATAAATGAACGAGTCACTCCATAGCCATAATTTGCCTTCAGTCTCAATTACTGGCCTGCGGAAGATTTAAGGGAACATCCATTTTCTCTCCCCTCTGAACTAACCTTATTGTTGTCCATCCATTTCTACCCAGGGGTTACTACATAATAATTGTGCCTTTGAAGAAATCTCGTGGGAAATTTATCAAGCCATGGGAGAGTCCAGATGAAATGGAATTAGATGAGGTAAGTTCATCTTCATTGGCTGTGCCTTTCATTAGTTAATATACTCAATATTCTCTCTTTCTTACAGAGGCTTTCCGCATCTGATCCAGGTGCTGGCTTCTGCACATCTGACTGTTCACCAGGCTCAGTGCTCTGGGCATGCTGTACTCTAGGGATACCAACACAGATCCTTTCACTTTAATTAAAAAATATTAAATTGCAGTAAAGCTTGCAACCTGTCTACTCTTTGTTGACCTTAATATTTTGCTCCTTGTAAAACATGATGTAGAAGTGGGGAAGGTGAAATAAATTGTCAGCAAAGACTTAATCACCATTGATATGAATTCCAAGGGCCTTCATTAGTTTGACAATTACTAAGGCCATTACAAATGCTAAATTGTAATTTGCAGCAGAGTTCACTTGACCTTCTATGTGGTCTTGACCATTTTCTAACAAAATTCTACTGGTTAGCAAATGTCTGCCTTATTCTACATTGTGTAGGTTTTTTCGGATTCAAAAGTGTATAGGAAAATAAAACAGCTCACAAATTTTTGAACAAACCAAGAAATGTTAAACAAAAACCAAGGATGACTAAATGGTATAATTTAACTTCAAAAATCTTAAAAAGGTGCATTTTAATTGATACTTCTTTTTTAAAAAGAGTATTTGAGAAAGTTAATACGTGCTATAAAGTAGAAATCGATCTATTACATATTTTATTTGAATGAGAAAACTACAAACTAGAGAATTGAGCCGCATCTTCAGAGAGCCACTGAACGTTAATGACAGGAACTCACATTCTTTATATTAATGAAATGCTGTTTTGAATAAGTTTATAAGACAAATACCCAGGTACCCTTTTGGGAAATAGGAGATTTTTATTTATTGGTTTTATTACAGCACTGGCCACATCTCATAGCAGAACCTGTTATTTCTTGGTATTCTCTCTACCTCAAATTAGCACAAATGGAACAAGGAAAAGAGTAAATTTCTTACCTGTTTTACTGAGAGGTGATATTTATTTCAAACATGTCTGCTGAAAGCAGACTGTGAACTGACCGAAAGGGACTGTTAGCATCTTCCGGCATATGTGTGTCACCTCTGGAAGTGGGATTCATCATTACCCAGTTCATTTGAGTGAAATTTGATCAAGTTCAGATGGTGAGATGAGTTCAAGGTGAAGTTGATGCTTTTGTGTCATTATAAAGTGATTTGATGGCCGTTGGGGGGTATAAAATGAGGCAACATTTCAGTAATGCTACAGAGTAATTTAGATTAGTTCTCAAGTTAATTTTTTATTAATAATAAAGGAATAAAATCATTATTCTATGATAGTAATCCTTTATCTGAAGATGCAAAATGATCAGTTGGCTTTTTGTAAGGATTCCAAAGCAAGACAGGATATTACTTGCAACTGACTAATCGGTTAATCCTGAGAAATAATTCACTATTTTAATAGACTTTTATCTGAATTACAGAATTGTCACCATCAGGTTTTGGTTGGAATTGCAAGGGCAACTTGCAAATTCTATGAATCCTTCCACCTTTTTTTAAAAGTTTTCAAGGCACTGAGATCCAAGGCAAAAAGACATCAAATACGTTTAAATAATAAGTTTTCCTTAGAAGTGAGGCCATTTGATAGTAAGTAATAGAAAGTGATTCTCTTTTACAGCCAGTTTTTAACCTCCAAAATGCACAGCAACATTAATGGATTAAAATATAGGGCTATGTGACATTGAACTTTCTTGCAATTAAATTCTACAGGTCTGTGCTGCTGGTTCCCTTAACAAAGGGTCATTTTAATCATCCCGTAGGTTGTGGTGCATTAATCTGTATAATAGCTTGATAAAGAACATTTTATTAATTCAAAAATTTTGGGTCAGGAAGGGTTGTTTCCCACTTTTCTTACTGATATAATTGAGACCACATTGTAGAATTAATGGTGGAAGAAATAAGATATGCATTGACTGGAAAATGAAAATTATTTCTGATAAAAGAACTGAAGCCCTTGACATATCTCTGGAATTACCTCCCTTACATCTTGTAACTATTGTGGAGGGGAACAAATGAAAGTAGGCTATGGCCTTGCTTTCTGCTTACGCATCCAGTTTCTGATCCCTGCAGACAGGATTTTCCCACCCTATCATGGATAATAAAAGCACTGTAGTAATTTTATCTATAGCTTGGTACTGCCAAGTTTGACAAAGCAGTGTTCCTCTCTTAAATGTATTTGACCAAGTAATTTCTCAGAAAGGCCTATAATTCAAATTGTTGGAACCATATCATCGAATAGAATGGAGGCCTAAGGGGATTTCCACATGTATGCCTCACATCGAGGCTCATAAAAAATTGAAAGAGGTTTTCTAAACAGAGTTACTTTCAAAATTATCTTCTGAACTCGTTTATTCTTCATCTGGGGATGTTCTTCACATGATAAATACATAGGCTGAAACCCCTATTCTCAAGGTCAGACTGGGCAGAGCAGGCATTGATAGTTGAGGTGAATTTTGGGCAGAATGACTCCCCAAATGTTAGTTATATATGATGCACAGCAGGTCATGTAATAAATCACAAGCTTTCCAGTGCACTGTTCTTCAAAGGCTTGTTGTAAAATACCGTGGTCAATTGCAGATGTAAATAACATAATGTCTAAATTTGGTGTCATCTGAGCTGTCTCAAGCCATTTAAAGTATGACACAGGAAGCATCCTATAGAGATTAAGGTCAGATTTGGCCTTAATGAATGATTGCATTAGACTTAAGAAGCACCAAAATACTCAAATATTTTATTCTGATGTACTTTCTCTAAGTCTTCTAAATAAACCCTAGCAAAAGGTTCTCGTGGGAATGACAAAGATACAGATGAATTATGACAGCTGCCTAGATCTTAAATCTAAACAAAATCAAGGTAGGGTTTGATCAGTGAAGTAGAAGAGGAGACAGTTACATAAACAACTGATGGTAAATGTTTTTGATTAACCAACTTTAAGATGCTGTTCAGCTCATCTGCACTGCATTTGTCCTCCAAGGAATGGACTGTCATCATTTCTGCACAGAGACAATAACCTTTCTAATGACTTTTCAAGTATAATATTACATTGAACATTTGACATCAGATTTTTTTAAAAAAATTTGCATGTCAAAAGAATCCAGAGAGAGGAAATAACACATCCATCTGTTAATGAAAGCACATTTCTAAGTACAGACTGAGTTAAAACAATTTAGATTATCAGACCTTGAATGTAGCATTTGATTTCTTGATTTTGTGTAACTATTAAGTAAAAATAAGGTTGACAAAAATCTCTTAGGAGTAGTGTTTTTTTTCTTTTTTCTTTTTCTTTTATTTATTTATTTATTTATTTATTTGAGAGCGGGACAGTGAGAGAGGAAGAGGGAAACAATCTTTATTTAGTTTTTCATGTGACTTTCGTTGCTCCAAGAACTGTGTTGTGTACTTGGTGCTGGGGTTTGAACTCACGTACTTGTGCATGCCAGACAAGCACCTTAACTGCGGAGCCACCACTCCAGCCCTCTTATGAGTAGTTTTATTTCACTCACTGAGTCTAAGCATACATTGCAATTTAGTATTGTAATTGAGTTTTCTCATCTATAACGAGGATGGTTATAACCTACCTTATATGGTTGTTATGACAAGTAAATGAACTTAGTGCATTTTTAGCTTATAGAATTGTGTCTGGTGCCCAGTAAATACTTAATAAGTCCTAGCTGTTATCATGATTATAAGCAAACCTAAATTTCACAAACGAATTTAAAGATAGTGTTAAATTTCTGTTGATGCTTTTTTACTGCCCATTTGGCACATAATTGATCAGGCTCCCTGAATTTATCATGAGATGGTTCAAATTTGTCAAACAGATGATGTCCAATTTACTATGATTTTCACACAGTTTACATTTACATCAATAAATTCAAATTTAACAGAAAATTTTAGAACATTATAAATTAGATATTATTGACAAATAGCATGGCCACAAATTATCTGTATAACCAAAAGACTGTTTTCTACATTTTTATGGTGTAATTTCAAATCAGCAAAGTCCATTTGTTAGTCTTAGTGTAGAAGAGACTATGGCACATTAGATTCCTAGGAGAGGATTCAATGTTTGTCATAGATTCAGGTCTGCAGCCTTCATCAGTACAGCAGCCTGACCTGGATTATGCCAGCATCTCATTCTGCTAAGCAATTATCACTACTTTGGTTTTCACCATATCCTGCTCATTTATAAAATCAAGAGATGTAAATACGTTCCCTACAAAATTTCCATAAATACCTGAATTTTGTCTGTAATGATGAGGACAGAGTTTGCCCTCAGATGCATAGTCTTTTTCCAGTTTGTCCACAGATAACATTGTCTTTTCTGCATAGATAATTGAAAAATAAAACTTCTGTACAAGAATCCCTTAAAAAATTGCTGCTGGACTCAAAAGATATCCCAGACTGAAACAGACATATTCCCTGTTAAACCCTATAAAATACCAATATATAATGGCAGAAGCCATTGAGAGCTGTGACATCATTTTGTAATCAATCATCATGTCATTAATGCATTTTTCTCCTAATAAAAGGGTCAATGCAGAACAACATATTATCTAAAAAAATTGACTTTTTTAGAAAGACATGAGGGATCTTAATGTACATGTAAATGTTTGTTTTCTTCAAGATAATACTGAAATTAAGTTTTATCCACCCTGCTTATGTCATAAAATAAACTCCCCAGAGAGCTAGACTCTAGAAAAAGTGGATTCCATGAAGAAATGTGATAAATTGTACCCCAGTTAATCAAGGAGGCCTGTCAAACCATAAATGGTTAAATGAGAAACACTATCATTTTATGTATATGAATTAAAAATTATTCTTCTGCTTCTGTTGATTGGAGGGAATTTGCATCATATAACTGATCTCATTACCGAAAACTAACCTCCAAAAATGTGATTATTTTTAGAGGTTTAGATGACTTTATCTTGGGTTACTTCTTGTTTAATAAATCATCTACAAGGCAAGGCTTTTATGAATCAAGCTGCCTTTTTTCCTTACACAAGTCATGATGCAGTATTGCCCTTTGAGAGAATTTCATTACTGTAGGAAATGATATGAGCTCCCAGTAAAGATCTAATTGCCCTGTGTTTATAGCCTGGCCCTTGCAAGAGCAAGCCGGTATCTTACTTAATAGGAAGACAAGCATTTGAAATACTGAGAGAATTGAGATTTAGTGATGTTGGCATTGCTACATGAAATGTGGGCAAAGTGTATTTGGGTTGTTCCCAACACTGAATTAATTTCTCCCGTTTAACCATCAGTATGTTGGGTTAGTGTTGTTTACAGTTCTTTTTCTGTTTCTCATTTTTTCTTTAAGCTGCTTAAGGAGATATCTAGGAAACGCAGAAGCATCCGTTATGGGAGAGAAGTTGAATTAAAGCCATATATTGCAGCTCACTTTGATGTCCTTCCCACTGAGTTCACCCTGGGGGATGACAAACATTATGGTGGATTTACAAACAAGCAGCTCCAAAGTGGTCAAGAATATGTCTTCTTCGTGTTGGCAGTGATGGAACATGCAGAGTCTGTAAGTTCGTTATGGCATCCATTTGCTATGGTACTTTGGCACATTTGTGCCAGTGCACTCAGTGGTTTTGGGGGCTTCATACATACATCCATACTCATTATTTCTCTTAAGGTGCCATTAACTGAAGTGTAAGGACAGGCAGGCTGCTGGCCTTCCAACATTGCTGCATGTACTGCATGAGATTACGGTGCAAACAAGACAGTGTCTCTGATGACAGGGTGTTAAAGATGGCATCAAGTATGTGAAGTACGGGAATGATGGCACGTGGTTCTTCAGACGAGTTGACGTAACACACGTAGCCGGGTATTCCATCTGTCAGTTTCCTTCCCTCTTCCATGTAGAGTAGTAGTAAAAAGAAAAACAAAGTACTGTTCTTATCTGACAATACCTGGTAGACATTGGTCCCTGGAATTAATAAACTCTATAATTCTTCCTAGTATGTTTCCACATATTTGAAACTATTGACTTTGGAAGTGGTTGCATTTATTCCCCTGTAAAACTGCTGGTGAGGCCACAGTTCCCCCGGCTAGGTTCGCTGGAAGGCCTGTCTCGGAAGAGGCAAACGCAGCCATTTTCTTTAATTATAGCACTGTACAAGTGACTTTATCAGTGAAAAGTCAAGGAAGTTTGAAGATAATTCAATAAAGGAGAATTCCTCAGGTACTCTAAATAATGAGTTGTCTTTTATGTAATTCATCTTGCTCTTATGTCGTTTTATGCTTCAGTTGCTTTGAACATTTTTAAAAAAAACAGAGGGAGGGAAACTGTAGAGGGAGAAGGGGGTGGATGTTGAAGTGGCAGTTCACATTAACATTTAGCATACGTGTTGCGGACTGGATCTTTCTAATCAGGGCCTGCGTCTGACAGGTGTGGCAGCTCCTTCGAGCCAGGCAGTTTCTGTACCTAAGAAACCCTTGCCGGATCAAAGGTTTCTCCACGTCAGGTGTTAGCGTGTACAGTGGAGCCTTTCTTCACACGGCTGAAGGAATTCCCCACGGAAAGTCGAAACACAAAGGCAGCCTGGTTTACCTTTGTGTGCCAAAATGTCATTTCAAAACGACGTGACGCCTTCCTGGAATTTTAATGTGCAGATACGCTTTCTCTTTCTAGTTGAAGTTTTTAAGGCAGAACATCAAGGCAATGGGATGTTGGAAATCATCTTTTTCTTAGAAAAAGAAAGATACTTGAGAGGGATTTTCTTTAAATAGCTCTGTGAACATTTCAGAAAGCACATTCAGAACATGGAGGTAGAACAAAGTATTCAGCAAAGAAGAGAAAGCTCTTCTGACCATGCAAACAGACTGCTGCTCCACTCCCAGGCTCTCGCTCCTGATAGCTCCTAAAAGTTTCCACCTTGTTCAAATATGTCACCATTGGTGAAGTGTTTGCTCCTTAGCTTACTGTGTCATCTCAGTTTTTAAAATATTATGTATGTATTTTTTATTTTTGGTACCAGGATTGAATCCAGTGGTGTTTAACCACTGAGCCACATCCCCAGCTCTTTTTATATTTTATTTTGAGACAGGGTTCTGCTAAGTTGCTTAGGGCCTTGCTAAATTGCTGAGGCTGACCTCAAACTTGTGAGCCTCCTGCCTCAGCCTCCTGAGTCATTGGGGTTACAGGTGTGTGCCACTATACCTGGCTCATCTAAGTTTTAATAGGTATAGAATTAAGATTTTTTCCCAAATTGATCTTACTTGCCCCTTTTCTCCATCGTATTTCTTGGCACTCCAGTCAGCGTAAACAGGGTTTTCCCTATGGTTCCTATGTGTTCATAGGATTTCCAAAATCCATGACTGGTAATTAATAATGTGTATGACCCTCCCGGAGTGAACTGGTAATTTTCAGAGATAAAAATATTTCTTTGTCCCAGCAAAGATGGGAGCTATTTCCTTATCCATTGCTTCCTATTAAAAATAGCAGAGAACTGATTTAGAATGTTATGAACTTTAATCTATTATTCCCATCTACTGAACAAATTCTGGTTTTCATGAGGCCGGTACCATTTTAGGTCATGGTTTCCTTTTCATTTTTGCACGGCTCTGTTTCCTGATATGGGTTGGAAATCTATGTGCTTTGGGAAGAGCTTTGCTTAGATTTCCCTCTTGATTGACCAATATTATTATCTCAAAGGCTTTTTGGTAAACATTTTAAATCAGCAGGTTTTGCTTCTACCTTCCAGACAATTTGTGACCTACAGAATGAAAGGGGTGCATAAACAAACACACATATAAAGAATCATGTTTCTTGAATATTAGTCTTTTTTGCCAAGTCCTTTGTGTAAATCTTTATACCACACATCTTCATTCACCCTCCCTCCCTCACCCACTTTTATTTTGGCTCTTTCAGAGAAGATTATAAATGTATACTGTTTTCATCTTCTTTTGATGCATTGGAAAATCGAAGTCTAGTCAAATCCTTTCCTGAGCAAGTGAAGAAAATAGGAATAAAATCAAGCATCCACTAGGATGTGTTGTCCTAACTTGTCTGCTGGGCTTGTTGTACTAAATGCAGAATACATGCCCAAAATTGAGTTTTTAAAAGATAGAGGTGAAAAACTTAAATATATTTACTGATCATTAAAAAACGAGCATATATGCTCATATCTTTGATAACAACATCTATTTGAAAAGATGGAACTTTTAATTTTATTTAGTAAATAGTTACTGATTTCCCACTAAGTACAAAGCTTTGTGCTAGCCATTTTAAGCATATGAACACAAATAGTATGTAAAATCTCTATCTTCTTGTAATTTATAATTTTATTATGGGGATTGAAGCATGTACACAAATTTAAAAAAGAGTTTAGTGAGCGCCATTAAAAAAGGAATAAAGGCCTGAACAGTCTTTAAACTTGTTATTTTTAATTGTAATTTTGGAATGACGGATTTCTTCCAGTTAAGGAGCCAGTATTTAAGTGGGGCCTTAGAGAGTAGTTGGATTTTAGGAGCTAAATGTTGTGGAACTTGCAAAGGGGTTAAAGAGCAAGGCTAGATCATCTGGGGAGTAGTAGCAAAAAGTTTAATCTGATGGAATACGTTAGATGTGCTGAGACAGTTTAAAACAAAGTTGTGGAGGCCCTTGAGAACCATGCTAAGGTATATAGGTTTTATCTGGTAATAAGCAGAGAGCCTCTCCAAGGTTTTATGCAGTTTAGGAGAGTAACTCTAGCAGCAATAATAACTATTAGAAAAAGGAAGAAATTCTTGATATGGTTGGGAGAGCATGAATGAGGTCCTAAAGGAAAAATGGTGTTCCTGAGAATGTAAAGAGGACAAACGGACCTGAGGGTCCATGAGAGGTAATATCCATACTTTCCTTTCATAGATAGAATATGAGAGAAATTGGGGAATCAGGAGAAAGCTCTATCTAGGAAGTAGTGAAATAATGCTTGCAATTATTCATTTGAGCATGTATGTTGAGATAATCAGAAATGAAAGCCCAGGACTTAATACAGTTCCTCAGTAATCTGAATTGAGGAGGTTGGTAGAGAAAGCTGGGGATTTGAAGAGAAATGGTAAAATTGAGGCTGCTGGAGAACAGAGCCTAAGAATGCTGGCCTGTAGCATGGAGTTGGAGGCAGGTAACTCAATCTGGCTTGAGCAGTTGGAAAGATTAGGGACTTAGAAAATCGGAGAAGGAAGTTTTTAAAAAGTCTTGGTCAGCTGTGGCAAATCTGCAAGGGGATAAGGACTGAATAAAGAGAATTAGATTTGTTATAACAGATAATAGGACCAGTAATGGTGTTGGGTGAGAAGAGATGAGAAGCAGGGTAGCCAGTGGGATTGGGCTGGAAATGTAGGGAAGTAAAAGAAAAAAGACAATAAGAAGGGGCAGAGTCAAGAGAATGCTTGCAAAAAAATAGAATATTATAGAAGGTTCATAAATACTCAATTTATTCTTTTTTTTTTAAAAGAGAAAAGGACAGTGAGAGAATCAATTTTTATAGAGTTTTTCACATGGCTTTCGTTGCTCTGACACTTAGTTGTGTACGTGGGTGCTGGGGTTTGAACCCGTGTACTTGCGCATGCCAGGCAAGCGCCGTAACCGCCGAGCCACCGCTCCAGCCCCTTATTCTTTCACCAAGTAACTTTTTTAAAAAATGTATTATCAATTATGTGTTAAGACGAACATACCAAAAAATTGACTGTGATAAAACGAATTAGAAACTACTAAATCCTTTAAAGTTATAAAAATGCCCTGTTTGAGAATGCTGTGTCATCAGTTTTGAACATCTTGCACCAATAATTTGGCACTTGATTTATTTTTTGAAATTGTAGACTTTGTCCATCATTTGGCCTAACAACGTGTAGTACTAAGGAGCACCGGTTTAATTTAATGCCTGGTTAAATACTGATTTTTTTTTTTTGTAAAAATATTTACCTTTCAACTCTGATCTTTTTGGTTGATACAGATCGAGTACTTTATATCCAATATACTTGGAACTGGCAGAGTTTACAATTTCTGAGGTTTTCAGATTTGGGAATATTTACACAGACTTTACTGGTTGAGCATTCTTAATCCAAAAACCTGAAGTCTCTAGTGTTCAGAGATGTTCAAAAAGTCTTGGATTTAAGATTTTTGAATTAGGTATTCTTATCCTGTTATTCCTAAGGCCAGAATTTTGTTTCTCTTGATTTTCACATGGCGTCTCACATATTGGCACAATGTAAATGTTCTTTGGACATTTTGTGACTGATTAATTATTGCTGTTGATGGTCTTTCACTTATTTAATATTCTACATATAGATCCCACTGTAGTTTCAATGAAGTAATTTATACAAAAATGATTTTATTAAACAATTTCACACTGTAAGCAAATTGATAGTACAAAAGACTGTCTTTCTCGTCCATCTTTTTTGTGCCCTCCTTCTCTCCTTTATGTGATTAATTTGCCCTTTATTTTTCTTCGTTAGCTTTGTCTATTTGTCATCAAATCCTCTATGTCCTGGAATTTTGGGGGTCCTTCTAATGCTAACGATTGTCTAGAAAGTCACCATTTGATAACTAAAATATACTCTGCTTTTCCTCAGAGGATGTATGCAACCAGCCCCTACTCCGACCCTGTTGTCTCAATGGATCTAGATCCACAGCCCATCACAGATGAAGAAGAAGGCTTGATCTGGGTTGTAGGTCCTGTCCTTGCTGTGGTCTTTATCATCTGCATTGTCATTGCTATTCTTCTTTATAAAAGGTAGGTTTGCTCAGTATTTCTGTTGCAACTTTGGGGGCTGCCTTATTTTGAAGACTTGATAATTGTCCTATGGTCACTATTTTTATTTTGGTAGGAATATTTTAATGCAACCCTTTTGATTCCCGGGGAAAATGTTTCCATTAGACTTAGAACAAAATATAAAGATTGAGCTATTTAGACTCTTGTTCAGGTTCTGATCTGCAGCTTGGCTGTTCACCAAGCATGGAGCCTAGCCTCCATCTTCTGCACTACCTTGCATAGGATGAGCAACGTTTATGATGTTTGAGGTTTTAATACATCACAGCAGATCATTCCACCCAAGCTTTAATTTGATTGTTGTGGGTGGTTAATTATTCAATTCCAACATATTTTTGAAACACTATTGCAGTTTTGCATGTTTGTATCCATTTCATAAGTGTAATTTGCTATGTGCTGAAATATTTTTCCTGTAGCTATATCTCAAGGTTTGGCAAACATGGTCAATAATTAAGGATTTTAAAAGAGAGATGGAGAATACCTTCTCTCACTTTTATTTTTTTATTACATATATTCTTAAGTTCTCATTTGTGTTGAAGAAAGGGGGATGAAATGGTAACATTTTCCTATTTTAACAATTACAACTTCCTTCCTTATACTCCTGCCTATCAGTCTGATTAGTGGCTTTGACTACAATTAGGGGATAAATAATCCATATCTTCCCAATCTTTTCTGATCTTCCACTCTTTTTCAATTTTCTGTCTATATTATAGACAAGCCAGATCTCCCCCACTACAGGTTACTTCCCAGTATTTTGGATAAAGGCCATTTGTAATTCTTTCCCTAAATTTTTCTCACTTAAAATTGTAAGAATATGAATGTGTAAAATAATAAACATTTACATGTAATAAACTTTCTAAAACATTTAGTATGATTGAATTCTGTATTATTGCCCTTTGCATCGTTTTTTTCTTTTCTTCCAATCCAAATTTTAGTTTTCTAAGACTTTAACCTGTCTTGCCATTTCTTGTTGTTGTGCGTCACATCTTTGAATGCTGCTATGAAGGTGATAACCTCCTTGTACTGTAATTTCCCTCTCTCCCTCTTTTCTTCTCCGTTTCTCATTCTCAAAATGAGTATGTCCTCATTTTGATTCTGAAAATTTTATACCCTTTAATTCCTTTTCCTAACCATATAGATCCCTCTGGGGGATTTATATAACTTATTTCTATCCATATCCTCTTGTTGTTCTTATGTTTCTGGAATAGGCTGATATTTTTAAAAAATATATGTATCTTGACACTTTAAAAAATCTAAGATAATTCTGTTTTGGGAAAATTATGTTGTGAAGCTCTATTCCACGTTTTTTTCTAAAATGAAGAGAGGGTTGAAAAAATAAAGGACAAATGGAAAAAAGCTCATAACTGTAACCCATTAAATTCTTAATCCTATTTTAGGTCTAGAAAGAAAGGGGGAAAGAATCCATCTTTTTTTTTTTTTTCCTAATCACTATCATCATTCAATTATCTATATCATGAAAGAGCTGAAAAAGGTAATGGTCGAAGCTGGTGGTTTAAATCTTTCCATTCCAGCCCATATCTTATTAGTGTGTATCTCACGGAGCCTGTCATATTTTATCACCTCTCTCCTGTATAGGAGATAAGGGCAGGAAGCTAGAGCTAGCAACATGCCCCAGAATAATTGTGGGTCATGTCTGAATCCATGAAGCTGATGCCCTTTCCTGTTTGTGTGCTGTAGGAATTACTGGAATAAATGTTTAAAAAGCAAAAGTAAATTCTATTTCTTTTCTGGGAAATATTCATTCAAATGGTCACACTCTACTATGGGAGGTCAGAAAACAAGCACCTGTTAATAGGTGCATTTCTAGGTCCTAAAAGATAATGGTTTTTGATTATTCAAGATGAATGGAATGCATGCCTCATTTTAAAGTAGTATTTCATTTGGATATACTGAAGTCATACCACTTAACATATCTATATGGTATTTGTGAATCAGTAATGTAAAAGTGAAGAAATAGGTGTCTTACAGCCCTGATCATTTTTAAAAGATACATAATTGAGTTTTCCTTGCTTCATCTGCATGTGCTTGAAAAAAATCTACTCAGTTATAACTTTTTCAAATCCTGCAAAAAGAGGCATCGTATTGAAGGGTTTTATGACTCTGTTGAAAGAGTTGGATTTTAGTGTGTGCATATGTAAGCATCGTCTAATGCAATTGTTGGAAAATGCACACATCCTCGAATGCTAAGTATATTTAGCCAACCATCTGAAGGCCCATGAAGCATTTCTGAAATAGAAATGCTTGCTTCAGCAGTAAAGAACATTCCTGACTTGAAATTTAAGTAGACCCAACAATGTCCTTCTTGATTATCATGAGGCAGTTCAAGAGGAAATATTCTGTACCCAGTGAATAGTGTCTTTTATAGCATGCATTTTTGAACAGAGTTAATTATAAAATAAATACCTCATTCCCTCTTCTTAGGTGCCTTTTAGTTTATAAACAGATCATTGATAATTACTCAGAATTGAAAATGTATTATTACTACTATGATTATTAATAAAAGTCTCTTTTCTTTTATGCAAATTGATGCTTTGAGAAAGGAATGAGCATAAAATAGTGTTGAGTCACATTGTCTTAATAATCCACATTATCAAATGCACCTGTTTGCAAGATAATTGCATTAGAAATAGGTCTGTGGCTATGGATGCGTCATATTTTTTTTATTTCAATAAAGAAGTATATTTTAACCAGTGGTATGAGGAGACTGAGATTTATTAATCATATTAATATGGAGGTGGTACATTCAATATTTCATTCTATTAAGTTGATTTTTTTCTAGTAATCTGTATACTTATAGTACATTGATAATCAATGACAAAACTGTCACTGAGACTTTATAAGGACCCTAAAATACCTTCTGAAAATACCATCTGAAGCAAATAATTAAAATCTTTGCTCAGTTTTTAGCACTACAAATTTTCTTGAACTGTTTTTTTTTTTAATTTGTACTCCATATCAATATGTATAGTGATTGAAAATGTACTTTTCCAAGGTAAGATGGTAGGAAGGTTTAGAAGAACACTGAACATGGACTCTAGAAATCTGCATTCAAATCTCAGTCTGAGTAGAAAGTCCTGCCAGCACCCTAGGCCTGATGTCCCCATTTATACATCTGGTAGGTTGTCTACAAATTAAGGGTTTTAAAATGATAGTGTTTTATAATCTGAGAAAATAAAAGTCCAAGTAATACGATTAGGACTATGTTATTTCTACTGTGCGTGTGTGCCAGCCTTTATCCATACACTTCCAGAAACTAAAATTCATGAAGTTCTTAGGTTTTCATCTGCCTTGTACAACTATTACATGTATAAGCCTTTTTAGTCTTTAGTTCTAGAACTCCATAAGAATTATTTATATAGAAAATAAATATTTAAGAGTAAAATGACTCTATGGAAACGCTTTTCAGGATGGACAATAAATGTGTGTCATATATGTGGGGTGGGGGGAAGGAAGTATGGCTTAGGAGTTTGGAGAAATCTGAGGCACACATTGGACATGGCCACTCTAGCCTGAGCCAACAGAACAAAGGGAGTAGATAGTCTCCACACCCATCTCAAGGTGCTTCCATGTGAAGGCTGTTAGGTAGATGTGACTGAAATAGAAACTTGAGGTTTTCCACCTTTTCCCAACTCCAAACTTGGCTTTGTTCTTTACTCTCTTTGTATCACCTCTACGTATATTCCCAAGTTGTCATCAGTATCTTGAGATGCTGTAAAGAGTATGCTTCCATACCAGCCCACGCTGGACAGTGCGCATGGGTCCTCACCTCTGGTGTTCACACAGCCCCCTGCAAGGCCTGAACGTCCTCCCTCCCCCTCATATCCTGCTATTCTTCTTGGCCCAGCTAACTCATCTGCAAGAAGTGACCTAAGATGCTGCCTACCAAGCTCTTCTGGGTGCTTCTCTCCTCTCCTCTCTACTAGTTTAGGCTTCCTTAGGGCTGCTCCTCTTTCCTATGCCCTTAGGGTTGGTCCTCTTTACCTGTTACAGAACCTACTACAATTCTGTAATTACCCATTCTCTCATTTGCCACCACTGAACTCTTATTCTGCAATATGTCCCTTGTGCCTAGTAGAATGCATAACACACAGCTATGTTGCGTTGTTGAATTTATACAGGTTGCATAGTATTAAGCACACTACTTCCCTGCACTTGTTTATTCTGTCATTCAACATCACCTTCATCTTGGTTGGCAAGAGCCATAATAAAACCATTGGCCTATAATTTAAATTTACTAGTTCTGAAAGCCTGCCAACTTAGATCTTTGAACCAAATCTGTACCTACGTATGTGCTGAGGCTGACATTTCTATAGAAGAGGAAGTGACTATTCATTTACACATATGAATACTCAAGCAACTTTTAAATACATAAAACTGGTAATTCACTAAGTGATTCATTTCCATCCAAAGAGTTTTTCTATGCCTGATTTTCTGATAGTCATTGATAAAAAGCAAATTGGAAACATATGTGGATTATTTTTAAATTAGCACACTTTAAATCACTTCAAAATGAAGAACAGAAAGAACTAACCAGTAACCAGTAAGTTTTAAATCATTTTCATCATTCATTCTTCATGTGTGTGTTCATACAATTTAAATGTGGATTTTTTTCTTTTTAAAGAGATGGACCGGATTATCTTATAATGCCAGATATTTCAGGAACAGTGGTATTTATTTCATTGGCATTATCGACCTAGTTCCTTAATTTTTTGTAGTGGGAACTCACTAAATACTTTGCAGTTTGCCTCAAAATGCAGACTGTTTGGCTTAATTCTTTTCAGGAAAACGTTACAGTCTCTGCCAAAACAAAACATTGTTGTTTAAGCAGTCAGTTTGCTATCTCAGGTGAAGATACCTGTGAGCATGATTAGGTGTGCTCACAGACGGCAGCACTCTTTCTTGAGGAAAATATCTGTCTTTTCAATGGCTGGTAATAAAATGCCTCTCTGGATTGGCCCAGCTGTTTTGACGGGTCATGCTCGGTAGATTTATAATGATGAGTATTATATTTTCCCAAACTGAAAATGTATTTAATCCTTTATTGGAAAAAATATTTACAATTGCCTTACTTGTCAAGAGATGTTTGAAGAAATCATTTCTGCCACTTTATTACCATGTGGTATACTATTCAATTGTGAAAATTTTTGTGCAGTTCAATGCAATTTGCAGATATTTCATATCATAAAAGCAATAGTGTACCTCTTAACTTGAAAACTCTATTTCAAATGAATGAATATCCTTTATGAAATGCTGTTGTATTTTCATCAAGTACATTAGTAGTTTTCTGATGGCATGTTTTGTAAAAATGAAATTACATCTCCATCATCAAACACCTCCTGGGATATAATTAACTGTGGCAGTATTTGTAGGTGATGGATTAAAGGGAATATAGTAGCGCACATACATCTTTTTATTCAGCAATGTAACCTCATGTCCTCCATTTACTTCATGATTAGAGGCCTTTAAGTATTTTGGTACACTGTCATTTCCTAATATGTGTCAGTTATATGTCCTTGCTTGTGAGCACTAGTTTTTAAATCTTGGTTGTCATGGTTACTCTTGTTACCATTGGCCAACTAACATTTAGCCTTTCTTTTTCCTTTTTTGCTGCATTAAAATGGAGCAGTAAACCTGACAGGTGAGGAATAGAGAACAAACCCCATCAATGCTCAGTAAGAAAAAAATAAGAAACTAACAGACTTTGGAAGTGTTGAAGAGGTGAGGGTGGGGGCTGGATGTAGAAGACATTCTCTAACTAGTGGAAAATGGACAAAGCATACATGCATACGATAATTTTGATATTAAAATGATTGAGAAAAATATTTTGTCTCTGAAGAAAACATTTAAAGCCTGCTTTAAAAGGCAGGAGAGCTAGTTTCTGAATCTTCTGTGTAGTCCAGGTTAAATGAACATTTGTATGTGTTAATGTGTCTGCAGAGTAGAAATCTAAGATGTCTCATGAGCCTTTGTTATGTTTTCTTTTTTAAACAAAGGTCAGTTTTTCAATTTGATCATAGATCACCTCTTGACACAGGAATACTGTCATTTTCACACCCTGCAAATATTGAGGCCAGTGCCTTAGTGAAAGCTGTTTCCTAATTCATAATTACTACTTGTATCCTCCAGTGTGATTAATAAGAATAATAGCTAAAATACACTATGTAATTATTGAATGGTTAATAAGTGAACTACCTTCATTCTTTCTCATTTATATGTATACTATAGAAATATGCATATATAAAAATATATCTACACTTATACACCTGTTTTAATTCCTGATCAAAATTAAACTAAGAACAGTATCTCAGAGAATCCCTGCCTTTCTCCCAGCATTGTGCTCCAGGGACTCTTAGTGATTGCTCCATGGACCACAGCAGTGGCATAGTGTCCCTTGGAAACTTGAAAGAAATACAAGTTCTTAGGGCCCACCTGAGACCTGTATCAGAGACTTCAGGCATTGAACAGCAGCCTGTATAATAACCCCGCCCCCCATTCAGGTGATTCTCATGTACCCTCAAGTTTGAGAACCACAGTTGCATTATTTTCACCGGAATCTCTTTATACCAGCTGGTGAGCCCTGCACTCATTGAGAGGGATCTTAAGACTTCTGCAAAGTGTCTTCTCTTGTAGACATCACTACTTGCCATTAATCCAGTAGAAAAATACATGCGACATGTTTTTTGGTTTTCTTTTCCATAGTTAAAATGCAAAACTTGTGGAAACAATGTAATATGAGATCTAACTTGTGTTGTTTCTCTGCCTGCGTTCTACCACTTAATCACTGTCTCCTCATTCTGTTAAGATGAGAGAGTTGGGCCAAACTTAGGCATCACATTCCAATCCTCTATTTCATAATGAAGAAATTGAGAAGACACTCAGTAGAGTCATTACCAGATTTGATATTACAGTCCTCATGGTATCACAATTGTGAAATGTTTGAAGTAATTTCTTTGAATATTAAGAGTAGAGATTTCAAATAAGTATTATTTCATTAAAAGCCTATTCCCAAATGTTTGAATATCTTTATTTCAGTGCCGTAAATATGAACTTCCATACAACCTCCCTTTGTTCCTGCATCCTCCCTGGATGAGAGGAGATGAAAATAAAACATCCCTTAGACCATAGGGTAACATTTGTGCAGTAAACTACCCTCATCCCAAACAATCCATTTTTATCATATTAGCGTTTTCTGACAGATCTAAATATCATGATCTTCTGTTTCCTTTTTACCACATAATTCCTGGTACACGTAGATACTTCTCACTGTGAGAATTAAACTTGCATTAGGGTTTTATAATCTTAATAGAAAATATAAAAAGACAAAATTCAGAACCTGTGTCTAGTCATCGTTCTTCATACTTTCCTAATAGAAAAGTAGTAGGAAACCTGTGAAGGTTTATCAAGAAAATGTTACTACATACATTCATGGTGGGTCTTATTTGTAATCTCATATGCCTTTTAATGTTTCATGACAGTAAATTCAATTTTGAAAACTTCTTTACATTATTACCAGTGATAGCCAACACTTCATCTTCTAAACATCTTAGAAATTCTAGTATTATCAATGTATAAAAATACTTTGCTAAAAGTATGGGCAGCTAGAATTATCAATGTTGTAATCATACAAACAAAATAAAAAACTAGTAAAACAACTGGTTTTCATCACTGACTCAGATTTGGGGAGTATAAGGTCTTGGAGTTCATTTTATTTGAACAGGTAGCATAAGGGAAAAGTTAGTTATTACATGTCTGGTCACCCCTTCCACCTTATTAAAAGTCCGAATTGTAAATAATTTAATTCCTATACTCTGGGTTTTCTGTGACTCGTATCTTGACTATGAGACATGATTTCCAACTTTCCTGGCACAAGAGAAATTGGCTAAATTGCTTTAGAGAGTATTCTTTTCTGTCTCTCTGGCTCAGTGTCACTCAGCCTGCCTCTGGGAAAAAGAAGATAAGGAGGTTGTTTCACAACATCTATAAGAGTGAAGCAGTATCTTTGCCCAGATATTTCTAATATCTAATATTCTATAATTTTGCATGAATAACAGTAGAGCCACTCTAGAAAGGAAAAATTATCCAGGTTTTAGTCACTAAGTCTGGCACATCAGTAAAGAAGAGCATTCATGCCAGTTTCCTTGGAAAGGCCAAAGCCTAAGAGGGGACACTGTTATTAATTGAAGTGAGAAGACCAACCATAGGTTTTCTGTGAGATTGATTGGCTATCTGAACTTCGTGGCATTTCATTAACCCATTTCAATTTTGTATCTTTGGTGGTAAAATGAATCTCTCCGTGTTTTAAGGCAAATGCCCGTAGCATGAGTGCAGTGACATTTTCTATTCTGAGACTGGTCATTATGTCCTCCTTTCCTATCATTTTCCAAGCCCCTCTCTCTCTTCCTTATCATCTCTTTCTCACCAGTCTTCCATCTCTTCTTTTCCTTTCCTTTTCGTTTTCCACTCCATACTACTGGAGCTGCCAGTACTTTGGCACATTTCAAAATCACTGCTCACCTCTGACTGGTAGTCTGGCTTGGCAGTACATTCTATCCTAAGGCTATACCTGACACTTTTAGGTGGAAAAGGAAATCCTGAGACAGCTTAATTCAAGGTACTTAGAAAGCAAGGTATCTAATAGGACTCACCCCAGGAAATTCAGTCTACTGAGGATGTTTTGCCCAAGGCATTGCACTTGACCAAATCAAGTGCACATTCCCTTTGCATCCATCTTACCTTCATCCCCTGGGTAGTTTTGTTTTATTCAGAAGAGCAGAGAAGGAAAGAAGGGCTACTTAATAGGAGCCTTCTGGCTCATCATGGAATGATTCTGGTTGACATTGAATGAGAGCCCATTGCCACAGCAATACAGATGATCTGTACCACAGTCATATGAGAAAAAGAAACTACCTATGTACTTTGAAGTGTTTCTTTCTCAAAATGGGCATTCTTTTGTTCTGAGCCAGGGGTGAGATGTTAGGATGCTAGATAGGATTATGACTCCAGCTCAGAGATTGCCGGAATCAATATTTGGGGAAAAGCACAGTGTGAAAAACACTTCCATTTGTTGATTGGATTTTTGATCTATTTCAGCATGCAAAGAAGATAAGTATTTGAATCTGGAAAAATGTCTAAAGAAATTTTGTGAATGAATTTCTTTGAAGTTTCTTAATGTTTTATTATGCCAGCTTAAGCAAGTATATTTAATTTAACCATTAGGTAGATTGTAAAACAAAGATAAGTTTTGTGAAAAATCACATTTATAATAAGGCACAATTAATGTTACTTTGAATATTCATCAGGAGAGCTGGACTGCCCTTAAGATGAAATTACTTTTTCTCTGATCATCCTGTGATTGATTTTGATTAACAAAATATTAACGGCAATTAGCTTAATGCCATCATAAACAGCAAACTGTTCTCTTTTCTTCCAATTTGAAAGAGAAAGGGGTTGTTGGTCTTGTGTCACTCTAATTCTCCTTCTAGGTTTTAGGATACAATAATGTCTCAGAAATGCATTTTTTGGTATTTACCTGCCTTATGGGAAAATTCAGTGTCTCTCCACTCTATAGCCACCAGTTATATATTCTTAAGAGGAGGAAAGGGAGACAGCCGTTCTGCTTGAGGGCAGGTAGTTTCTCTATGGCAACAATGTTAGTTTTGGCAACTAGGAGCACTCTATGTATTCCTCACAAATGTAAATGTAAGTGAGAATGGTTGAATGAGTGTGAGCAGTATTACCAATACCCACTGAAAGCCCAAAGGCAGAGGCACTGAATTATTTAATCCTAGAGCATCAGGAAAACTTTGAGATCATCCACTTAACATCTTAGACGTGGTGAATCACTGTAGGCCAACAGAGGAAAGCACCCTATCAAGGTTACAAAGCTAGTTGTTTAGGAAGTTTTGAAATTGGAAACTTGAGAGTTGAGGATTTTGTGACTCTCTACTTTTTAAAAAATCTGTTTCAATTCCTAAATTTTAATTTTCTCCCTATAGGAAGAGGGCAGAATCCGAATCTAGAAAAAGCAGCATACCAAACAATAAGGAGGTCCCTTCACACCATCCAACAGACCCAGTGGAATTGAGACGCCTTAACTTTCAAACACCAGGTAAGAGGCATGACTCCCCTTGTCCCTAATATAGTCTTCATGAAAAGTAGTTTTATAACACAGGTAATACCATTTTGAGAGATGAATGTGTCACTAATCCAAGTGACATATTGATGAGCCATTTTGATGAACTATTTTCTATATCTTTTAATATTGTTGAGGCTCACTGAAACCTAATTGTGAAAGGAAGTTACACTTGTGCAATTTGAAATATAATTTTCCTTAAAATCTTGGAAAAGCTATAATCTTCGTAAGAATAACTGACATTTTTTAATGGGCTTAACACAGTTTATTATTTTTGATGACACCAATCTGGAAAGATTTCAGTTTCTTATAAAGTGTATGCATGATAAACAGATGAATGTATACATAATTCATTCCATTGGGAAAGCATAGATTTGTTCTATATTTTCCTATTTGTGTTTACAGTATACTGAAAGAGGGAGCAAGGAGGAGAAAGGAAGAAAAGATAGGAAGGAAAAGAGTCAAAATTTTATATATTTTAAAATATTTCCTATGCTAAATCTCATTGATGAATTCAAGTTTTGTTGTTTTTTTTTTTTTTTACTGCAGAGACATATGAAGGGACTGATTTGTGAAAAATATTCTTTTCTTTAAGAATATTAAGTGCTTCAACAGAGGAAAAATACTGTTTCTACTGAGGGTCATTTCGTACAATATTGTTAATTCAAGCCTAGATCTGTTTTGTTTTCTTCCCACCAAAATTTGTTCATACCACGTGAATGGCAAATAACAAATGATAGAGCTAAGAATATAAAGCTGAGTGGCAGTGTCTTAATATCTTACAGTAGTGAATAAGGTAAAGAGTTGATCTAAGAATTCTTTTGGATTAAAATTTGACTGCAGTATCATACACCAAATCATTGACAAGTTTCTTTTGTGTCAATTGAATATTCTAACTCCCAGTTGTTACACTATAGTTCTGTTAAAATATACATTCTCAGTGCATTGCCTTGATTTGAAAATGCATGGTTTTATTATGTTTAGCGTATTTTATCTTTCACACCTAAATGTATCACTGTAACCAGTAACTCTTCAATCGAAAGAGATGTTCAGCATTTTCAAAGTAGCTGTACAATCATCATATATGTGCATTTTTTAAAAAATTCAAACTCAAATAAGTTTACACGTTAAAAAATTTGTTTCCTAGAAGGCAAAAATAATCTTCATAGGTAAAAAGGTGGAAGAACTGTTCATATATCCAAAAAATTCCCTGTGTATCTTTTTAAAGGACTGGTAATTGAGGACCGTGAGCATGTGCATGGTGGTTGAACAAACTTTAGTCTTCCCCCTGGATTACTGTGGTCCCCTGGGATGCTCTATATTGAGTAGTCCTCACAGTGCTCCTGGAAGGCAAATTAATATGTAATATATTACAGCAGTAAATCTTCTTGATCCACTGCATTTACAAATGGTATACTGACTCCTTTAGGCTACATGAAACTTCAATAATAGACTTAAGAATTCATGTCCACATTGACTAATTCCATGTAAGACCCAAAAGCCATTAAGTGTAACATGATTCCTTTCATAACTTGCCTTCACTAGCAATACATTTTGCAAATAAAGAAAAGGAGCAGGCTTCTCATTAGTAGTAACTTGGTGCTCTAAGATCACTGCTTCTATGTAAGCTGTGATCTGTGCTGGAACCTACTGTGGACTTCTAGCAGAGACTAAAGTTTGGTATAGGATTGGGTGAGAAGGTAAATGTAGTCACTGAAGAATGGAGCCAGTGGGAGCACTACCCCTCATCTCCTCTTTAATTGACAGAAATACTTACAGGTTCAATTGCAAAGCATGAATAAACTGTGTAGAAAGGATTACTAAGAGGGCATAGGAAACCAAGCAAGAGATAGGAATACCTTCTCCCAAAAGACTTCTGTCTACCCCCACTTCTCACTTTCTTGGATACTTTTCAAATCTGGCAAATCCAAGAATTGCATTAAGAATGTCATGTGGCAGGAATATTAGTTCCATTTATAGAAATTATGTTAAGTTCAAACAAGTCACTGGAAGGGAGAATGAATGTAACATTTGAAGTGGTACCACTTGTATCACTAATGCCTTTGCAAAATTAAAATGGGGGTGGGAGGTATCAATTAAAGAATGTCCTGTTTGTCTCCAAGTGGAGATGGAATAAAGTGGGGAAAATGAAGAAAGGAGATCCAGCAGAGGAAGAGAATAGAACAGGAGAAATTGTCCTAATATCCTAGCACAACTGCCACTCAGGAAGCATTGTATTGTGCCCCTTGGCTCTAGTGAGCCATCCACTTAAGCTTGATTTGTTGAAGTAGTGTCTTTTCCTCCCAAGCTCTATGATATGGCTGCTGTCCTGAAAATTTTACAAGTTTACAAAGGAAATGGACTCAGCTCTTAATGTGAAATTCATAGAGATGTGACCATTTGCTTCAGCCACTATGGATTCCAGCCAGTGGCTATGATTTACCTTAATTACTTGCCAATAGGATGAGAGCAGAAGGTGGGGTTGTTAACCCAGTAACGTTTCTGTGCTGGTTTTTTGTTTGTTTGTTTGTTTGTTTTTTCTTCTCTTATTCACAAAGAATTAAGGGTTTTCCTTCATGGTGAGATAAAGTGATTCTTTATTGGATGTTGTACAGCAGGTGCTATGATTCTACTTAATTTTTAAATTTTAAATTTTTTTATATTTCTCCATGTGAAATATGCTATTATATATCATACCTATGGTCTAATTACATATCCCCAAACATTTAACAAAATTTATTAAAGATATGCATTAAGTGGGGAATTAATATTCCAAACCTTTATTTGAAAAAATGACTTTCAGTGAAAGATGAAACCTGTGATTTATACACCCAGTGTCTAGCACACAACTTGCCCATGAAAGCAAATTCATTTGCACTTCTGATGAGTCTGTTGTGAATGATAAAATGTCAAAAAAATTACCATTTGAAATTCGTGCAGACTCTCAAAAGGTAAAAGAAGTAGCTGACTTAGTTCAATGATTATATAAATTCTGTTTTCCTAAAAAAAAAAAATCTTGTGACTGAAAGATCCATTTTTATTTTAGTCGGAAATTCTAGTTTTAAGAAGTCATCCTTTCTCCTCATTTTTGTCCAAGATTCTAAATTTCATATGGCAGTATTTTGATAATTTAACAGTACCACAAACACTTTGGTCAGGAACAAGTCAGAATCCTATCACAGTTGCTTAGCTAAGACACAGAAGACAGAGAAGCCTGACATTCTTAGTATAACCATCTTCATGAAGTTGGAGGATGTGGGGAGAAAAATTGCTTTATTGTACTTGTAAAATTTTGGACAAGAATGAAGTTCCTCTGGAAATGAAACCTTGCATTCCAGCATCTGGAAAGGTCAGGAAGGCTCAGGCTTTCCCAGATGAAAGCAGTTGCCCCTTCTGGTAGTTGTTTTCTATGAGTGTGTGTATCTGCCTTAAGGTTCAGAGAGCAGTACACAGCCAGGTTGTGTTTGAGAAAACCTAAGCTACCTGATCAATTAAGAGAACAATGGTTCACATCAATAAGTCATCAAAAATAGGTGTCCAGGGTCAGGCAGAACTATTGTGGAACATGCAATTGCAGGGGCATTGCTAGCGTCACCAATGACTTTACAAAATAAAATGGAGACCTAAGTGAATAGGCAGGTATCATACAGTCAAGGTTAGATTCACCACCTGGGATAATGGAAGAAATTTGACAAAATTACTAAAGGAAACAGGACATGGAATAAAGGAATTGAATTTGCTACATTTATTAACTGCTAATCAAGTTTTATAAGACTTTAAGATCCATGGAGGAAGGGATGAAATTATATGGTTATTAAAGAAGACTTAAAATGAAATCTTTACTAAATACTTGTCTTTGTGGATAGCAGGTATGCATTACAGAGGGTTGCCTTATGGGTTGGACATTACACAAAAGTGAACTCTGTTCATTAGCGTGGACTATAAGGAAATTTTGTTTTGTTTTGTTTTATCTTAAAAAAAAATTCCAGTAAGCACAGTGGTGTGTACCTGTAATCCCAGCTACTTCAGAGTCTGGGACAGGAGGGTCAGAGTTCAAGGCCAGTCTCAGGAATTTGAGACCTTGTCTCTAAAATAATTTTCCTAGTTATTTTAGTCCCCCTTCCCCATATGTACTGTTTTTAATTACAAAAGAGTATGTATCAAGAGATTTTAGAAAAGAGAAAATAAGCTTGTTGATAATTATTCATAGTTTGTGACTAAATTGGTATTCATTATATTCTTTAAATTTCCTAATATGTTTGAAGGTTTTTCTAATTTTAAGTTAAGAAATCAGGGAGACACTTTAAGGTAATCGTACTCTAGAGCCCATCACTTTTAAATTTCTTTTTTTTTCTTAACAGGTAATATAAAAAGGAGAATGTTTTCTATCACTATTCCACTTTTACCATCCAGAAATATCTGCCATATGAAATTCCATGCATATCCTTCCAAATTCATTTGTGTATATAATTTTTAACTTATAAAATATGTAATAGGTGGATTGATAAGTGAATATACCCACAGTTTGCTGTTTTAACTTGTATAAAGTAGACTTTTTCCCTAGCCAGGCACAGTGGCACACACCTGTAATTCCAGTGTCTCAGAAGTTTATGCAGAAAGATCACCAGTTCAAAACCAGCCTTAGTAACTTAGTGAGACCTCCTGCCCCATCAAAACCAAAAAGGACTGGGGATGTTGCTTGGAGGTAAAGATCCCTTGGATTCATTCCTCAATACCATCAAAAAACAAAAACAAAAAGCCTTTTCCCAAGGTAGTGTGTCAGGTTTGTTCTCCTTTTTTAACACCTGATAAACAATGATACTTCATTCTGTAGATTTCAAAACATACAGACCACTCCTATAAATGAAGGCCACTTCCTATGTGAGGCTATTGCAGGCAATGCTGTCATAGAGCAGCATCAATCCCAGATCCTTTCGCACCATTGTTGCTCTTTCTACGTGCTAGATACTTGGAAATGTGAGTCAGAGAACCCTACAGCAGACGCATTCATCATTTTGTAGAGACTGCCAATTGCAGTCTTTTTGAAATATTGTAAAAATCTTTCACTTATAGTTTAACCTCTGTAGTCTATGCTCTCGAATGGGAGAAAATGACCAAGATATTGTCAAAAGATGGTGCTGTATAAGAAAACCAAGGAAATTAAAGATACTTGTACAAATTTCTTCTTTTCCCCAACAAAGCAAATTTAGAAATTCAGAGGTATAGATGAAAATGCTTTCTTCTTCCTGCAAAGCATGGCGTGAGAGAGGATGTAACTGACAGTGTCGGGTGCACACTAGCCACTGCCCTTCACTGTGCCTGCCTGGGTGTGACCTCACAGAATCTGTTGCCCCTGCTCACATCCAACCCCTCCATCCCCCCAAACAAAGATCTCCAAAGAATAACAAAACTATAGTGTTTGTGCTTGCTTCTTTTCTGAAAAAGAGATTTAAGAATTGATGTTCAGATGTCACAGGATAAAGGCCTCGTTTTCATTTGGTGGGTGACCTTAATATGTTTTGCCCTAAAGCATACATAGATGGTAGGTGATTGATGGGCTGTGAAAAACAAAAACAAACTCATAAAAAGTTAACGGATCAGAAAGAGTGGTGTCAGCAGCAGAAGTGTCTGCACTGCAACCAAATGGGCATTGAGAGCTCTAGAAACTTCTCTGCTGATCAGCTGATACTAATTGGATTCAGGCTAGCAAGAACCATTTTTATATGTTCCTTCACATTTCATATTTTACCGTAAGAGATGTAGGCAAGCAACCTAGATGGAAAATGCCAGATGTGTGTTTTGTATTTTGAAAACCGAGTCACTAAAGTGGTGAATTTTGTATATATAGTAATATGCTATGTTCAAATTCTCCATTTTGAGAAATCCTACATGCAAAAGTGAAGTTTAATTATGCCACTTATCTGAGAAAGCACTCTTAGAAAATATTTCACTCAGTGATGATTCTCATCACAAATTAAGTCAAATTGTCATTCTTGTCTTACCAAGGAACAATTATACCTTACAAATCAGTGTTCTTTCATTGATCATTGGTTTACAGACAAAGCAGAGTGCATAAATTATGTTAAGATATGACAAGTCTTTAATGAACTAAATTTCTCTCTGAGTAGTAGGTCCTTTAAGTACACTTTTGACAAGAGTATGGCCATTGGTTTGATGAACAGATTAGCTTCTCCTTGATCCATGACCATAAACTTTCTCCAACTTTTATCACAGAATGTTGGAAAGAAAAAACAGTATTATCAAGATATTATAAATACACATATGCAGTGACAGAATACATTATAAGTTATACCACCCTTACTAGTAACCTCAAAAGCTATACTTCATAAAATTGTTATAAAGTGCCATTTGGCATTTAATGCAAGGTTTAAAATTAATGAAAATAAAGCAAATACAGAATGAGGATCCTTTTTTCCAAAATATTCAGGACCAGAAGTTTTTTGGATTTGAGATCATTTTAGATAGTGGAATATTTGCATAAACATACTGAGATATCTTGGGGATGGGACCCAAGTCCAAGTATAAAATTTATGTTTCATATGCACCTTACGCACGTGCCTGAAGGAAATTTTATATAATAATTTAATGTGCCTGCATTTTAATTACCACCATCATGTGCTGTGGAATTCTCCACACAAGTGATGTCATGTCAGGGCTCAAAAAGTTTCAGATATGAGAGCATTTTAGATTTTAGTTTTTTTATTTATGGATGCCCAACCTATGTTTGATAAATATCTGTGGATAATACAGTCATTAGAAGTATATCCCAAATGACTTAGAAAAATGTACCAGAACAGTTGACAAGCTAAAATACCATAAATTAATTTCTTAAAAATCATCTGCCAACTAGGACTACAGGAATTTATACCTCTAGCTCATGTTTTTATGGAAACTATATTTTGGCAAGAAGTAACTGGAAAAATAGATGTGGGTGTGTGTATCCCTGACCTGTCCTCCACCACGGAAACCAAAGTTTGCTCTGAATGAAGGCATTACGTTAACACATTCTTTTACTGTAAGGATGGCTTATGATCTCTGTGTTGCTGGATAGATAGCTCAGTCTCACAGGCCCAGGTTCATGCACATGTCTCCGCTCTTGCAGGAGTGCTAACTGATGGGAGAGGGAATGTGACATAATAATAAATGCTCTAAATGAGAAGTGACAGGTCTAGGTTCAAATCCCCTGAGTAGCCATACTTTGTTGATAATGATGACCTTGTTGGTCAAGTCCTTTCATTCCTTCCATCTTCCTTTTCTTAACTGATGAAATTAATAGGTGTTGGGGAGGGGAAAATAGACCCATAGAGAATGAACCATGTAAGTGAACCATCTTTATCCACAGCACAAATCTAGGTATTTCGCTCATTGCCTTATGAATACAAGCATGCAATCTATCCTTACCAACAGTATTTGATTTTAATCCTCACACTTACAAGAGGAAGATTCTGTTATTATAAGCTGAGGCACACTCTAGTTGGCCAAATAAAATCTGCAAAGGTCTTATCTTTGATGTCCACTGGGTTTCAGAAAAATTTTGAGTCAACCTTGAAAACTGAGGAAATGTTACAAAATAATGTGGCTTTTTTGTTACTGAAACCTGAGAAGTCTGACCTTGCCAGACTGCATTTCCAGTTGGCAGAGCAAGTGCTGGAGCTGGATAGCTCAGCTTCTCAGAAATTCCCACGTCTCCATCCGCTCTAAATATGACTCTGGAATTGAGACTGAGCCTTAGTTGTCATTTTATCTCCTTATTGTTATTTTTTATATAAAAGAAATATTTCTGAACCTGTATTGGAAGTAGGGGAATTAAAGACAGCCTCAGAAATCTGTTTGTTATGTGGAAATGGGAATGAGTAGATTTCTTTATGGAAATGTTTACTATACAGTATGTAACCGTCTTTAGTTATTTACCTGGCCAGCCTGGCCCCCCCTCAGTCATTGGAGCCTGCCCCTGTTTCAGGGGATCCTAATGACCATTCTAGAAATAGCACAGTAAAAATAACATGTGCACATTTTTGTTATTTATTATCTGGACATACACAAGTCATTTAACTTTTCTGGACTTCAGAGTTCTCTTATATAAAATTCTGGACTAAGTAATTTCTAAGATACCTCTCAGCTGACAAGGCTGTGATTTTCAAGTTTTAGTTCTCAGAAGGAAACTACCATCACATTATCACAAACACATACCCATTAAAAGTAGCCATCCTGTTTTTTCTTCCAACCTAAGGCAGATTACAGTGACTCTGTCTGTCATTTTTCATGATGACAGCCTGTTGTAGATATCATAGCTTCAGTGTGAAAACAGCTCGCATTCAATGTGTGTCTTTAAAATGCATTTGTGTCATACATCTGTAGCTCTGAATTGATGAGGCCATGACTCTAGCTAGTCCCCGTCAGCTCTTAGCTGTGCTTCATGTTCTTTGCTGTTAATAATAGCGAAAGGACTAATGCTTGCTAATCGGAAATCAGAGGGGATTCAGAGATAGCACCAGGAGAAAGCTCATCTCATTCTCATAAACCCTGATAGGATTTTTGAATAGGAAAAAAAATTAATAAATGGAGTTACCGTCTTTCCCCTGCCCTCATCCTAAATTCCCACAGGACTGAGAGCCACGGCTATAAACTTCAAACATATCAAAATCTGGCATCCACACCTAGAGATTGTGAATTCATTGGTCTGGGTGCATCACCTGTGAAACAAAATTTTAAGGCACTGCAGATTCAAATGTGAAAATACTGTTCTAATGAGAAGCTTTGGTTTCTAAAGTGAGCAGTGGCACGGTGGCCAGACAATAGACTGAAAATATCCTACAGTTAGATCAATTTAGTATTATTAATTTTATTAGTGTCTATTTTTTTCATTCAGAACTTAATGCACTTCATTCTATCCCAATTTTTTTTAACATTGGGCAATGAGGAAGTTTCTGGGAAATTGCGTGACATTTAGAAGTAAATCCTTGAAAGTTGTTTTCTGATATGAGCTAAAGAGTTTCAGATTAGAATGGTTTTATCACAGGTTTATTTAGCATAATTTTATGCTAACATTCAGTCTTTTCAGATACTTGATGTGACATCATAATCTGTATGTACCTTTTGGATAGCTCAAAAATGTCATTAAATATGTGTAATTCAAAATGTACAGAGTTCAACAGAGTAATAGTCTTCTGTTTAATAAAATGTAAGTGCCCCCCCCCACTCCTTAAAGCTGTGATATCTTTTAAAACCATTACAACTCCAAAAGACCCTGCTCTGTTCAGAAATCCAATCTATATGTGGTAGAAATGAGAATTGTGAAGAATAGTCACCCCAGAATTTATCTAGCTCCACACTTTGATTTTACAGATGAAGAAACTGATCTGTTCAATAGAAGATACTCTGTCCCTGTTAGTAGATGGCCAAACCAGAAGCAGAACTCACATCCAGCATTATAGGCTAGGATTTCTTCTCCTCCTATGCCATTGGATTACCACAATTTTGCCCTTTTTCTGTGAAACATCCTTTGTACCATTTTTTATTTGTACTTGAAATTTGGTGCAAAACGATACTACTGACAAGTCAAAATAATGATCTTTAATTCTATGGTATCTTTGCATGTGGTATATATTTTGATTTAGAAAGAGTCAGCACAGATTGGCTTGGATTTCTCTGTTATTAATTTCCAAAGTAATACTTCCAGACCACGTGCCAGTGCATGCCCAAAGTTAATGTGTTAATCGCATCTTTGGTTATTTATTATGGTCTTCTACTGCTGTTATACTAATACTTTTCCCATCTCCAACTGGCTTTACTTTTTGCAGCTTTGACCAGTAATTCAGTCCCCTACGCATCCCTGATTGGCTCTGTGTCCTCCCTCTCTAGCCAAACCACCACTCAGTCCATATATGATAATAACTCTCTCCCACGATTCGCTCGAAAAGGTCTAAACATCTTTGTCTCTATTATTTTTTCTGTTAAAGCACTGTAATGGTGTCCACATCAGCCCATTTCCATTTCCTGATAAGTCTCTGTGCCTTTGCATTTATTTCCATTCTTTTCCCTGGGGAGTGCCTCATCTGGATAAGATCACTTTAATTATCAGCTCCCTGTCACCCACTCCCTCCCTCCCAAGAATGTAAATTAGTTCAATTCTATCATCTCTACAAAAAGTTTCAGAAAGGACTCCAAACTTTTGATCCAATTACACAATTATGTTACCAACAAAGAGTTTCTAATTCTAACCAGTTCATTTTTATTGGATTTGGCTGATGAACTTTTAACCACCTCAATTCACAGCATTATGCTGAAAGATAGTCTTGAAGAAGCAAAGTTACTTTGCATTTCATTTACAAGAACCAGTGATAAATTGACATTTAAGATGAAGGAACTTAGTGGGTGACTTTTAATAATGCATGATTTCTGAAATGCCATAAACCAATCATATGTCATGTGGACGTACTGGTTGTCCTTCCACAGTTCAAACACACCCTCTTAGAGGGTCCCATAACAGCAAAATGTGGACACAGCTTCCAGTTTGAGCTCCTCCCTCAGGACTTTTCCCTTTCAGAGGCTTCCCTGGGGACTGCTAGTTCAGGTTTATCTAGCCAGCTGCCTTTGTGACTCTAAGGTATAAGTCAGCAGTGCTCTCTCATGATACTCTTGTGAAATTAATCAGTGAAAAAACCCGCAAATTCTATGAAAAGTGAGAAAACCTCAGAAAGAAACAGGAATCACCAAAATTAACTGGCTTATTTTTAACAATATTTGTTAAATTAATATATATTCAGCTGGCAGACTGAACTAAGCCATGTGAGCCCCTGCACCCCATCTCTGCTTTCTTTCGTTTTCCACACTCTTGCTCTCCTTGTCCTTTCACGGTGTGCTCACTTTCCTGAATTCATTTGCCATTAGTGGACAAAGATGTTTACACCTGAAGTAGATTGTAGGTTTTCTGGGGGTTGAATAATGGGATGTGGGCAAAATACCATCAAGTTGTTAGTGTGGCTATTGATAAATGTTCAGGAGAAGGCTGCAACCCCAACCTCTACAATCTGCTACTAGTGGAGACATTTTTGAAGTTCAGTTTGGTGTCTGCTGTGTTGACAGTGGTTATTGTCAGTGAGCTGTGGTGCATGTCATTTTTTGTGTCCATGTTTGCATGTGAATGTCAGTCACCTACAGGTTTGTGCAACTCTAAAGCAATCTTAATCTAGTCACATTGTATGGTGAATCCTGCCAAAACTTGCAGCATTTTTATTAGTCCTCTTTAAAAGCATACCAGGCTATCCATTTCATTTTTTTCCCAGCAAATTTGTTCTATTTTATTTTATTTACACCATCATTTCCTTTGCAGGTTCAGATGATTCCGGTTACCCTGGTAACCTTCATTCTTCAAGTTAGTTTTCCTTGATTATGCATAAGTCACTTTATGTTTCCTATCAAGCTACTATTCTTTCCCTTTTAGGCCTTTCTCAGTGTCTGTTTTCTTAGTTCACGTCACACCATTTAATTCCACCCAATTTCCATTTCACACAGTGCAGGAGAAGGAGTTTGAAATGACGTAACAGTCATTACTCAAAGCAGAAGGTGACATCAAGTCTGACTCGGTTTTCTCCGCTAGCTAACCTCATTGACTCATAGCACAATAACACTTTCTTTCACACTAGGAGTGTTAGTTTGGGGATTATGCTTGGTGACTTTTCTATTTGGCTACAAAATCCATCCTTCCAGAGCATGTCCTGCTTTGAGTAACCAAACTATCTGCCTGCTTCCTCACCTAAAACATCTTTACTACTCACATATTTTCAGGCCATTTCTAACTACAGTGTTCTCTATATTTTGGAAGTGTTAGCATAATTTTCATCTGATTTCAAATGTATTTCTTCTTTCCTTTTTTAAATAGGTATGGCTAGCCATCCTCCAATACCTATTTTGGAACTTGCAGACCACATTGAAAGGTTGAAAGCCAATGACAATTTGAAGTTTTCCCAGGAATATGAGGTAATTCGCTGTGTTTATACTTTACAGTATTTTGAAGAGTTGCCTCCTCTTTTTGAACACATTATTGTGTTCATCACTGCTTTTTCATTGAAATATAATTCATAACCTGATATTAAAATGTCAAATGAATAGTCAAATGTTTGCACAATAAATATAGTAGTTCTATATCTTAAAGATGTTATTTTTACATGTGTTCAGTGATACTTACATTTATCATCATTGGTTTTTAAATTCATAAAGTATTCTGAAATGATAAACTTTCCAGTATACAAATGGATGCCACATACATGGACTGATGGTAAGAATTCTCATTGAAAAAGATGTTAAAATTAATAAGTACATTTTCAGTACTATTTATTTTCCATAGACTGAAAACTCTGTAATTATTGAATACATATACATGATCTTCCCTTTAGTCTAAAATAATACTAGCACTAATATCAAGATAGTAATGTGTTCCCAGAAAGTTGCCTATTTATGAAGGAGCAGTGAAGTGAATACAGTCTTAAATACCAGTGGCTTAAGCACTGTGTGAGTTCTTGACGAAGGTAAATACAGAGCCTGTGTGTGTGTGTATATTTGGATATCATGCCACTTGTTAAATATCAAGTTGTAAAACTGGGTATTTCTGTTATTCCTCAGCAACCAGGACTAGCAACTAGTTAGTGAACTATTGATAACTAAACTCTCGATATTCTGTTAGCTCAGTTTCAACTGAGCATAAGATTAAAATGTACATCTGAATCTCGTGATTGTGCTGAACAACAAAGGTCGTGTTTAAGTTGTTCAGATTCCTCCAAAACTAGTTTTATTGATTTGCTTACTATGAGTCTTAAAACACTGACCTCCCTCTTACTTCCCTTGGTCTCTGTGTACCTCAATGGTTGAACTAGAAGAACTCTTAGTCCCTAGGAGCTCTAATATTCTACCCTGTCACATGCCTCTCAGGCCTAACCTCACGTGGCTAGCAGGGTAATAAGTATATGGAGTGCCTTGTGACCATGGAGCAGCAGGGCCAGTGGCAGGCTGAGTATCTGCATGGCCTTCCTCCAATCTTCAAATCTCCTGATGTTATTTTTAATTACTATGCTGGATAAGCAACGTGCAGGTATACTAACATTTACTTCCACCCTTAAGCCTTGTTTTCATTTTGCATATTCAGTCTTTGTCAACTTTTTTGGGGAAGGATGAGGGAGAGAATGAGAGCAAGAAAATCAATTTATCAATTTTATTTAGTTTTTCATTTACTGTTTGTTTCTCCCACCCTTAGTTGAATAGATGGTGCTGGGGTTTGAACCAGGGTCCTTGCATGTGCTAGGCCAGTGCTCCAACCACTGAGCCACTACTCCATCCCCCTTTGTCAACTACTTGATAGAACATAAAGAATTTTTCTTACCTCCTTCCCCCATCCTCTCCTCCTCCTCCTTGTTATCTTTTCCTATATTTTACTTCAAGAATTCATAAGACCATTTTCAATTTGGGGAAATTCACATTGGATTGTCTTGTTTTCTTAAGGCTCTGAATTTTATTTTTCCCTCTCCTTCCTCTATATTGTAATGGCTCTTTTTAAATTATGCAGTAGCCTTTAAGATGGTCTTTGTGGTTTTTACTTTGGGGTTTGAGGATGAAAATTGAGTTTTAGCAGAGAAAACAAATTAATGATAAATACCACCTGAGGCACCCTTTAAAAAACAACAACAACAAAAAAGAACAAAAAAACTCTGTTAAGTATCAATGTTCCCCAACCAGAAATCTTTCACCATTCTCTTTTTCATTGTGTTGATTATTTTGCCAGGTGCCATTTTCATTTTGGCCCTGCTTTAAATCTTTGTGATTATGAGTAATATAATGGGTCACAAAAAGGCAAGATTGTGATAGTGCATCCAGTTAATAAGCCGTTGACTCACTCTCCTCCAGTGTAACTTGAAACCGTTGGCAATAGTATTTGAATCTCTCTCTCGAGCAGTCTCAGTTGTATACATTGAATTCAATAACTGGTCTCCTTTAAATGTGGAATTTCCTAAGAAATGCTACATGTAAAGCCACTCTAATGATCCTCATTTAGCCATTAGATGGGAAGTGCTCCTTGAAGGTAGTTGAAGTGCTTGCTGGCTGTGCTCCTATTAGCACCTCCCCCAGTACCCTAACCATTGCCACCATAGCCTGGGCCGAGTCTTTATGTTCTTCACGACCAAGATCTGTGATTAAAGCTCCCAGGGCATGAATTGACTCTACTGTGCCCTAACAGCCATGAAGGAGATATTTAAGTGTTGTACTCATCTGTGATAATAGGATTAAGACCTCTACATAATATTTCAGAGCAACACTTAGGGGAACTTTTTCTTTACTTCTGTGTAAATTTGAATACATTTTCTTTCACTGGCTTCCAGCAAAGAATACAGAGGAAAGAAAACTCATATTACTTTCAAACATCTTATTATTTTGGCATAATCACTATGAATTAATGTTTATAGAGACCTCTTAGGATGCATGAAGCTAAATTTCTCACTCTGATTCTAAAACTAAAACAGAGGTTAAAGGCATGAAAACTCTTTGTGGTGATCCTGAGGTCAGGATAGGAGGGAGCAGGTTAAATTTTACTACTGAGTAATTGAATCCTAGGAGAGACCTGCTTTACAGAAAAGGAAGCTGGACCCCATCACTGGCTTCAATGACAGCCCCAAGAAAGAACCTGAGAAATTAGCATGATGACATCTCTGAAGGTCTTTATAAATACTTTAGGCTATTAGAATTTAAATGGTAACAATTTGAGGAAGACATCTGGAATGCAAAGAATAAAGCATCCTTACTCCAGCCCCCACTAAGGTCGGTGTGACTGTGCAAGTCAGAGCATTAAGCTAGTGAATCTTCAGGCTGACACAGGATACTATGTACAGTTCTTGCTAAGCAAAATCTTATGCTAGGGCTTCAGCACCATTTGGAAAGCCTATTTAAAAATGTAGATTCTTGTTCTGGAGAAGTGGGTCACCAAGAGAGCACTTGCCTGGCATGCACAAGGGCCTGGGTCTGAGCCCCAGCACCACATACACGACTAAATGGAAGGAAAACGAAAACCAGATTTAAAAAAAAGATGAGTACACATGCTTGCTCTCTGTCTCCCTCCTTCTTAAAAAAAAAAATGTAGATTTTTTCTATCCCAGACATGACAGCTCAGTAGGTCAACTATGGTATCCAGGAATCTTTGCTTTCAGAGAACACTTCAAGTAACTCTGATGCAGGTTCTCTGAAGATTTCAACTGAGAAATGTCATTGCTTTTTGGTAACATATTACAGAGCCTGTTCTCCCACCTTCATTTCACCATGTCCTGCAATGGCACATCCACCATTGTATTTGAGATTCAATTGATAGGCATCACCCCAGTCATGATTATGCACACACATGTATATCCTGTATAGATTAGATTGATCGTAAGTAACTCTAGCCATGGAACTTACTTAAATCAGAAGACCAAATGATTTATTGTACAGCCAGTGGCTAACAGTTCAGGGATGCTTCAAGGGCTGTCATCTGAAATGGGAAGACTGGCATTTTCCTGACATCAACACTGGAAGATCTTTGTGTCTTTCTGGACTGGCTTCATTCATCCCACATTGAAGGCCAACTTCTGTTTCTTCCAGCCATCCTCAGAAAATGTGGTCTTTGGTCATATTTTCATTTATATATGTACCCCCTAAAGAAAGAGACCATTTTTTTACAGTTAAATTCTGAGTGCCAGAGAACAGACTCTTAACTCTATTTGACTCCATTTGTTGAGGAGACACAAATGAGGCCATACCATAGTTGCTAACAGTATACTTGTACAGATCTGGATATTCCTTGGATTGGAAAGAGAGAAGTTTCTATAGAAGGACTTCTATTTTGGGGAATATGAACCAGAAATTGTCAGCCACACAACTACAGAACAGTATTGTGCTAATTGCTGAGAGGAATTGAGAAATTACAACAAACTGTATTTCTAGAACATCTAGTTGACCAAGAAACACGCACACACACACATACACGCATGCACATTTGTGTATACATTGAATCATATACATAAAATAATAGTACACCAAGGAAATAATGCTAAGAGCAAATGGAATGTTACTGAGATTGGCAGACATCAGAGTGAGCTGGAGAATTGGGAAAGGTATTGAAGAGAATGTGGTACTCTTAGTGCATCAAGGAAGAGGAGAAGTGGAGAGCATTTTCTCAAGGGCAGGATCAAAGGCACATGGGAAAGGATACTCAGGGACTTTAATACTCAAGGTGTGGACTCCAGATCATGTGTAATGCCTTCACCTGGGAACTTGTTAGAAATGCACAATTTTAGGTAATATTGTAAACCAACTGAATCAGAATCTGCAATTTTAACAAGATCCCCTAGTGGTGTCTTTGCATACAAACTATATGTGAAAGGGTAGTTCTAAGCACATTTGTTACAGAGGAGCAAATTGTTTATGGTGGAGAGTTATTTGCAATGAAATTAGGCAGGTAAGGAGGATCAAGAATTTTAATGAGGACTGGAGCAGTGACTCAGTGGTTACAGTGCTTGCCTGGCATGCATAAAGATACAGGTCTGATTTGAACCCCACCTCTATATATATGACAAGAGTGTCAGAGCAATGAAAGTCACTTGAAAACTAAATAAAATTGCTTCTCTCTTTCTGTCTCTCACTGTCTTGCTCTCTCTCAAAAAAAAAAAAAAAAAAAAAAAGAAAAATTGTAATGAGCTTCTGGTCAAGACTTACCAGTATTAAAGGTGAGTGTGAGGTGGTTAAATGAGGGAACAGTCCTAGGATTTAACCCAGAGAGATTTTCATTTGACTTGTATACTTTGTACACTTATATTCTTGCAGTTATGCCAACCTATGAGTTTCTCACCTGTAAAATGTTTTCTTATAACAATTATGTTACATATATATGCATGTATGCATAAATCCCAGCTCGCACATAGTACAAGGGGGCTCAGTAAATAGTAGCCAAAAGGCAGAACTGTTGAAATAAGAATCCATTGAAAAAATTTTTATAAAGTGATTATATTCTTTTACTTAAAAATATTCCTTATAGTAAGATCAAGTATTTTATTAAGGTCCTATGATGCATATTTTCAAGGAATTTCCTGTCATCAACCAGACATACCAATGAAAACTTTTCATAAAATATGATGAGTCCCTATGATGCTTTTTCAGTATATGATAAGAATACAGAGCATACTTAGAACATTATTTTTAGCAAATTAAAATGCCATCAGTGTACAGAATGGGAAAAATAGAACCTGGGGAAAGTAAGAGCAATTAGTGGATTATAAAATGACTCCTGGTCAAGGAATGCATGTGTTCAAAGTACCCAAACATACAAACAGCCCTGGGAGAAGTATTTTGGTGCTGTTGTCCTTCGTAGTGGGAGAAGTAAACAATATGGAAGCAAGTGTCTCTCAGTGCATATTCCATATCTTCCTAGAACTAGATTCCATATGCTATTGAGTAGGCAAATTTGCTCCATCCACATCAGGCAAGACCCTGACACAGGCAGATCAGTAGGCACTGTTAGTGAACCCTGCAGAGGAGTGAAGAAGGTATAGAAGTAGCTCTCCGGTTCTCACGATGTGGAGTCCCATAGAATTAAAGTCCTAAGTCATGCGTTCTGCTTCAGGTATGTTATTGCTTTCATATGTTTTGTGGTTGAGATAATAGCCCCCTTCTAAACAGTTACAATAATAGAATTTCTTCCAAGTGATAACTTACACCCTCCAAGTAGGAACGAACAGCTCACTCGTACGTTTTACACAATACTTCACCTCCCATGCTAGTTACAGACACTGTTATCAGATATCTAGTTTCAAATTTGTCAGTGCTAGCTCTCTTGGTAGTATCATCTTAAAACTGTATGTTAAAATTAGTCTGATCAATCTTTAGTTCTGATTGGAAAGAAGGAAACAATGGTAGTTTAAAGAAGTCGTACCTGAAGAACACCTTCAACCTATTTTTTTCCCATCACAAAGCCCGGATCCAGTTTCTCTCCTGCCATCTCTGGAGGTGGATTATCTTTGATCTCAGTGTTTCCACTGCTGATCATCTAAATGTGCTAAGAAATTCTCCCTGAACCCATGGTAATGTTCTTACATCCTCTGTGCCAATGATAATGAGGCTCTTGTATGAAACATTCTGGATACCAGGGCCCTGTTCTCCTGTTTTTATAACATCATGAATATTGTACCTCCATTGAAGAAGTTAAACTCTTTGTAGTACTTTAGTGAGGCAGGAAACAGATATATTATTTCCTTGGTAAATGATGAAATACTTCAAGACACTGCTGAGACACATGGAGACATTGCTTATGTCATATTTTTAGATGTGTAGAACTGGATAGACTCGTCTTAGAGGTAAGGAAATTGAGGTCAAGAAAGGGATGACTTAGGGCTGGAGCAGTGGCTCAGTGGTTACAGTGCTTGCCTGACATGCGTGAGTACATGGGTTCGAACCCCAGCACCACATACACAACTAAGTGTGGAGCAATGAAAACATGAAAAACTAAATAAAACTGATTCATATTCTCAATCTCTCTCTCTCTCTCTCTCTCTCTCTCACTCACTGACCCTCCCTCTTTAAAAAGAAAGGGATGACTCAGGCACACCTGCTGCCTGGCAGATCAAGTCATAAGTTCATGTCATGTTTTCATTCCTCACCATACCTTAACTTATGTCCTCCAGAGACCTAAATCTTTCCTTTTGTTTCTTATTATGTTCTGATTCTAGAGGCTAGGAACTGTAATCTCTAGGTACATCACAGTGTTTCTCCTTCTATTTTCTGTGACATGTTATAGTCACCAATTTGCATTGCATGACCATCCCTGGGAACCCTTGGTGGTTTTCCTGTTGCATGATAAGGATATCGTTACTGACAGTGCATCCATTCTCAGTGGTAAACCTTTTATTTCTCCATAGACGGTATCCTCAAAGCTGTGTGTCATCAAAGCAGTGACCACAAAAGAAAACATTTCTATTTTCCCCAGGAAAATGCTCTTGGTATATTTGACCATGTGTTCCAGAATACATTCACAGGCACAAAGCCATCATTAGTAAACATTTTGTAAACCTCTGAGTATTCATAAAGCAAAACCACTTACCATATCTGCTTTCAATTAGTCTGTAATTAATGAGTAAACTCATGAGGGTGGACTCACATTAGAACCTTATATAGACACCAGTAAGAAGCCAAGCAATACACACACCACACAATGTTCTCATTTGCGATTTTTTTCTTTTGCCAGCTTTAAATGGACTAATTTTTCTACATAGTGGCTCCCCTGTTTTCTCAAAGAAACAAAGTAGGAGATGACAGCAATTTATTTTTGTCTTTGATACTAAATTGAAGAGTGGAATCAACAAGGGAAAATGTTCCATTCTTATACATATTTTTTGACACATGAACCATACAGCTGGGTTTTTTTTGTAATTTTGAACTAATTAGGGTTGTTTGTGTAAGTGAATTTAAAAAATAAACGATTTCATGGAATAAGAAACAGTAGCGAGTTTTTTCACACCTGACCTGAATAAACCAAGTTCAGGTAGTTGCATGGCTAAATTTACTACTGTACGTCAGAATCTTCTGACACTCGAGGATCGGAAGTGAAAGTAGGGAAGTTCTTTCCCACTTTGATAAGAACAGGGTAGTTTTTCTACTTTTCGTATTGGATGCTGACCCCTCTGACTGCGACTCAGGGCCTTCTAGTCTTTGAACCACAAGTGAATAGTATAGCAGAGTCCCCCAAGAGCAGAGTCAGCCTGCCTAAAATTGAATGCTGGCTCAAGCTGTGTGACCTTAAGCATATAACTAAACCTCTCTGTATTTTAGTTTCTTCATCTCTACAAAGGAAGGGATCATAGTACTTCCTAAAGTTATTAAAAGTAAGTTCGTACCTAAGAAGGCCTTAGCAAGTGCTCTAGAGTTGTAGTAGCCTACTTATTTCATCAAATGTAGACAACACCATTTTAAAGGTGCCCCATGGTTTTATGTACCAGTAAAAAAGAAAGACATTGTCAATATAATTGTAACGTGTCATCAATTTTAAAATGCACGTCAGTTTCAGAGATGTTACAATGTGTGGGGGGAAGGTATGTCTTAGAATCAATGAAACCTTTGCTCTTCCTGTCTTTGGCCAAACCCCTAAGGCTTTGCTGTAAGCAGTTTACAAAAAAGAGAAAGAAAGAAAATGTGCTAGTTTACAGCAGCTCAGTGAGCGTTTTGCTGCTCTGCCTTTTTCTTGCATTCTAGTTGGGAGTTGTTCAGGCTTCCGCTGGCCAGGTGTGATGGTTTCACTGCATGTTATTGGCCACATGGCTACAAGCTCACCGCTGGGCGCACAGCAGATGATTAACCAAAGTGTGTGTCTGGATCAATTTCTAACTAAATTTACAGTTCACAGAGACTCTTTGTTGTGATCAAAATTGCCAGTACCAACAACAGGAGCGAGCAGAACACAGCCAGTCTTTCTGTAAAAAGAGCTACTTTTCCCGGTCGACATATCCACCTGATGTATCAGCCGCAAAACCTCATTTTCAGGCCCTTTTCTCTCAGAAAATAGACTGTTATTACCATCGGCAGTACAGAGGTGAAATTTTTTAATGCAGACTTTCAGATTTAACCCAAAAGTACCTGCTGATTAAACTCGCAGGGCAGCTTTTCCAGTGGAGGTGGGGGCCTGCCGGTTAGCGATCTGAGAAGATGCTTTCTTTTTTCCTCAGTTAAAGTCCAGCCTCAGCAGTTAGAAGAGAAAGGTACAGAGTCCCTTCCCAGCTGGCTGCTGTTCTGCATCTTGTAAACAAATCTAGATGGACACAAAGAAACACATCTTAAAAAAAAAATCACATCCAAAATCAGGGTGTGTGTCTAAGTGTTTATAGTCCATATTCCTTCTGAACTTTTCTAGTTAATAGAACTCAAAAGTTCAGCCGGTTTCTCAAGTTTCAAAGCTTATTTCTATTTGGACTTTTAAAATGTTTGTTCTTTTTATCCACTTTTTAAGAACCTTAGTCATTTTTTTCCCTGCTGACTTTAAACTTGATATCTTTCATGCTTGAATTTTTTTTTTCTTGTGGGAGTCCTACTCATCTTTGATGAATCTCTCAACTCCAGTTTTCTGTCTGATTTCCTGTCCTCCTATGAGTTCACCATTACCAACTGGCTCTGACCACTGAACATTGGTCAGAGTGTCTTCCACCTGCTCCTGTGTAGAACCCAGGGCTTTCAGGAAACAGTTACTACTAAAGTGTCTTTAGTTCCAAAGCAAACTTTCAATTTCAAAAGAGAAGTATAGCAAAATCTAAAATAAGACACTGCTGTTGTTGTTTTTTTTTTACTTTTATTTTTATTACAAAATAAAGTAGGGATTTTAGGGTACATTTAGAAGGACACCATAGCAAATGCTGGAGAGGGCTGTGGTTTCAGGGAAACAGGATGCATTTTAGTAGCTGTGCTGCTTAACCCCAAATCATCTGCTGCACTTGGCCTTGCTTGAAGATGCAGTTATTAATATCTACTCATGAGGTTCTAAGGAAGGTGAACGTGTGTTTGACGCCTGGCCCCTCGCCCTCTGTACTCAGTACAGAACTAGCCCTTGGTATTGTGGACTTCAGTGCTCATGAGCTACTTTTTTGTCACTTAATAACATTGACTATTTTTCACAAGTTATTTTACTTTCTCTAATATTCCCTTCTTATTGCTCCAGAATGGAACTTTATAGAAGCAACTGGGTGGCTATAATGTCTACAGAGCACTTTTTATAGTTTGCATGTCATATCATTTCTGGAAATTAAATCCACATTATAAAGTCCAGAAAATAACTCATTTTCCTGATGAGTAGAAATTATCCTGGTGTCTCTGATTTGAATTTTAATGCCCCTAGACACTTGTTCACACGATCTGTTTCTTTGTTTGTAAGACAAACAGTTCGAATACTTTCATCTGTTTGCATTTACTGGGAATAAAAATTTATCAACAAATGAGCTCTATCCTGGAAAAAGAGAAGAAAGAGAAGCAATAAGTGTAAGTGGATATCAAGAGTGGAGCAGTATTGAAGAGGGTCTTCCCGGGGAGCACGTGACTTGGAGAGAGAGTCACGGAAGATGGCTAGACATGCCAGACCCACGCTGAGGGAGGTGTGTGCACAGAGCTATGGAGAGGAGAAGCAGCCTGACTTGTTCGGGGATCACAGCCTGCTCTGTGGCTGTTACTGCAACCTCACAGTCATGCTGCTGAGCACCGGGGTGGGAGAGGTGATTATTCCCTTGAAAGGTTATAACAGCACCTTAAGGAGTCTGCAGTGGGTTAACCCAAAAGGATTCTCAAGACATGGCAATTTCCTGTTTCTACTCCTTAGCTGTAAGTTCATGAAGGACTTGATGAATGCACCTATATTGCTATTTCTTCTGAAACAGCTTTTGGGGTGAATTTTAATGATTTTACAATGAGGGCTTGGAGTAAGGCTGAAGAGAGCATGTTGCTACCACAAATCACAAGTATGTCTTTTTCACATACTTAAATTTTTTTAAAATGGTAATGACAGAATTTGTCATAGTTTCTCAACTGTGGCTCAACGGTTTATCATTCCTTTTGAGAAATAACATGTTGGGCTCGCCACCATGTTTGGGGAGTACAGAGGATAAAAGACAATGATATAAGCATTAAGACATAACATGAATTTGCAGATTTGGCTATGCCTTGGGAAACATTAGTATTTTAATCACAGATGCAGCAATTGGAGTGTTTGGCTTTAACTAAAAAGTTCATGCATGCAGCATAATCAGAACTTAATAATTTCTCACTTGCTGAGTAAGTTTCCGTAATAGCAGGCATTCATCAGCCCTCCCCACTTCAGCCAGAGATTCCTGGAACCCCTCGATTTAATTCATTCCTCGTTCCCTACTCCCCTCCTCTCCTCCTCCCCCTCCTTCTCCCTCTCTTCTTTTCCCTCCTTCATTTTTCTTTCCTTATCCCTTCTCTTTCCCTCTGTTCTTTCTTTTCCTGCCAATTTTTTTTGGGGGGGGTGTTTCAGGGGATTTAACCCTGGGGTGCTCTGAGCTATATCCCAGCCCATTTTATTTCTGATTTTCTCCAGAGCATCACAGTAGCTAGTATTTTGCAAGGATGATAATGATAGCAAACACTCATATACCACATACCACGTGCCAGGGCCTCTTTGAAAAACCTTACTAACTCATCAGTCCTTCCTGGTAGGTACTATTATTAGCTTCCCCATGGTATAGTAGAAAGTACTGAAGCACAGGAAAGTCAAGCAATTCGCTCAAAGTCACTAAGCAGGTAGACAGTAGAGCTGGGATGTGAACCCATGTGTTTTGGCACTAGGTCATGTCACTGCTATAAACAGTTGTCTCTGATGGTCGATTTCCTTCTACCATGTTTTTTGCAGTGGATCATCTTATGTCATTAATTTTATTTAAGATGGTCACTAACTATTTACATGATCCCAAATAAGGCATATTGGCCAAATTTCTGATTGATACAGTTATTGTATTTTATTTTTGACTTTCCGTGTCATAGACATTCTTTGAACAATAATAATGCAAAAGAACTTGTATCACTTTGGTTACAACCTTTATATCCAGCCTCCTCCTTCATTTTCTGTTTATTTCTAATTAAAAATTAGTAAGTTTGAAGATGTTAAAAGGGTTACAATGTATACCTGAAAAGTAACAGTTAGCACTGGGTCTCAACCTTGTCAAGCAGAACAATACGTTCAATTCTGGGGGCTAATAACAACTCAACAACTTGATTCTGTAACTACCTATAATTGTAGTGAATGTCTTTGAACTCTGACCTTGACAATTCACTGGAAAGGTAAACATGAAAATGAAAGGAGAAGCAGGTGTTTGAAGGGATTGAAAAGTATAAAGATCCAGTCTAAATTCTGAGGATTGTAGGTATTGACTTGTTTCTTTTATTGATATTTTAAACTATGGAGCAGAGTCTACTTACTTGTCTAACCATGAAGATTAAGAAAAAAGTGAAGACATATTCCGGCAAGGTGCCCTCCTCTCCACAGATCACCAGTCAAATTTCAGCGTCATTTAGATAAGACCCATGATGAAAGAAAAACTTGTTTACTGCAGAAAATTAAGCTACATAAATTATTAAATAATGTGAAGGAACACCCTTAAGATTTTGAAAATGTCCTTTCATCTTTGCAAAATGTGCTTTTATGTTTCCGCATCTTAATTTTACATGAAAGCTGCTAAGTGACTTGAAAAGATAGGGACTGTAACTTCTCAATCTAGAAGCTTGCCACATTTCAAGATCGCAAGAGTATGCAAACTCATTGCCTACTTACATTCCTTTCCACTGGTTTAGGGTTTATCGTTGTTATTGTTTGGTTTCCTTTAGCTCCAGCCTTTATTTTTGCTAATGGGAACCGTGTAGCAATAGTCCTGGCAATGAGCTATCAGAAGACAGAAGCTCATGTATCAGAGAGGTGATTCCACCAGGGGACTTTTGTGGAGTCTCCTCCCTCTCCCTCATCCTGAAATCTGTTAATCTGATTTTTACAAAATACAATTCAAAGTCAGGGTTATAAATATCAGATTCTCATGCCAGGTTCCCTAGTAGGTTCCCAGTAGGGCGAAGCCCCTTGCGCACCCCCAGGCTTAGGTCCCATTTCCTGTGTTGGTTTTTTGTCTCTGCAAAGTGCAGGCATGGCAGGGAAGGAGAAACTATAATTAGTATAGTTAATGAACAGTGAAATGTGGACTCCCTTTGTATTAAGAGCAGTGAGGGTGCTGCATTAGGGAAGGTACTAGAATTCAGTCCCCACTTTCTCCCCTGGTAATTAATCGGCCTCCTTGTCATCGCTTGAAACTTGAGGAAAATAAAAATCCTCAGCCCGAGTGTAGGAGATGGTAGATGTGGCTATGCATTTGGGCATTGATTTTCTTGTTTCTTTTCAATTCCTTCTGTATTGATCCTTGTTGTCACAGCTCATGAATTCTCCTGTTACCTTAAAAAAATCCTTCATCATATTCCAGAGATCAGAATCCGGTGTCACAGAATGTCCACAGTGGAGTTAAATTTGAGGATTTGGGGTCTTTGCCTCTCATACTCCACTGTCATTTTATGGGGGAAACAACAGTTCAAGTTCTTTAAGTGATGTGACTGAAGTCACTCAGCAAATTTCACTTCTAACATTATGTGACAAATGATGCTAAGTTTACTTCCCAGATGAATAAGGGAAAACATTTCCAGGGGAGAAAGAAAAGCCAACTGGAGGAATCCATCTTGAAGTCATGCAAACTTGAAACCGTGCAAATGATTAATTTCTGTATGAGAACCCAGATTATAAGCAGTTCTAGAAATTTGGGTAACCATCAAGAATTGTGATAAAGTAGTAATTGTTATTAACAGAAAGAAAGCAATTTTAGAACCCAAACAAGCTTGTATGATCTAGAGTTTATGTAAATTTATTGTTTCATTATGGAAATGTCATTCACATGAAACTTGAAGTTTCAAAGCGAACAGTTCAATGGATGCACATTATGTTTGACTCTTGAATGGGTATATCATAAACAAGGAGACCAGTAGGCTTTTCCTCCCAAACCGTTGTTGAGTTCATTTGTTTATATTGCTTCTAAATGATAAAGGCAAGGAACTGGTTTCCCGGAGAAGCTGTTTGAGCATGGCAGTCATAGAGTCTGAGGCACACTCCAGCTTGAGGCATAAGTACCAGGCCGAGGTTAAGCTGGTGCGGAGTCCCTGCATGTGGCAGATTTGATTTGTTCTTTGAATGAATGTATGCAGGAGTTTAGGAGGAAAAAAAAAACTGTATAGGAGGCTGGTTTGTTCTTGGTATCTCCCTCTGCCTAACTACAGTGACATGACATCAAGATGCATGTCATTCATTAAGTTGTAAATAAAGATGCTTCCTTAACTGGTAACTCTAGTGCCCTGCTGCTGTAGGAATCCTGTGCAGACAGAGGAGCAGAAGCCTCCAGAGCAGCGTTCCCTCTCTAGGTGAGGATCCACCTTTGACTTTTCTCTCTGGAACTCTCTTAGGCAAAAAATTATCAGGACAGTGCAGGAGATGAGCCCCCTGAGGGCCATTGTGTGCACAGAGAGGGAACCACTTTCCCTGCCTAAAATAAAGCAAGGGAAGAACATTGATTATAGAACTCACTTTTCCTTCTGCCCCAGTGTGGGTACATAAAAGTGAATCTTGGAGATTCATGTGTCAAGGCCAACTCCAGGAGGAACAAGTCATTTTTCCCAAAATCTAAAATTCTACCACCAAGTCTCAAACACTAACAGTTTCAATATTTTTATTCTTGTAGTTTTAGCATAAAAATGTTTGCATGAAATGAGCACCTTCGTTTCCTCAAGAGTTCATCTGCTCTTGATACTCATTGCTCTCAAAGAGGGATATAATCTTTTTGGTTTTCCTCTGTAATCATTCCCACAGCAACCAACTGCAGTGCCAAACCGAGGATTATAATTTTCATCAGAGAATGAACAAATGACCCCTGTGCAACAAAGCTGCTCAGTTCTTCCAAATATCCCTGAGAACAAGGAAGACCAATTGGAAAAATATTAGCTGCCTCTAAAATAATTTTCAAGAATAGTAATATCCACTTTTTGGAGGTCTTTGCTCTTTTCCAGCTTTATATTGAGATCATTCATGCAACAGATATTTGCTGAGTTCCTGTAGCATACCAGGTACTTTGCTAAACTCCAGGGTTACAAGTAACAATTAAAGCCAAAGTTGAATCCAAAGCCACACTAAACTAGGTTTTGTTAGGATTCCAATATACCATACCATGAATTTTACTTCAATGTAATGTCTTGGATTTTTATTTATATTTCTTATATCTTCCATGTGAGGGATGATGGGATTTTTTTCCTTCAGACATTCAGTAAATTCAGAGACTTTGACCCATGCTGTTAGTGCTAGCAACTGTCTAAAATCTGTTCTTCAAAGTCTGCACTTCCAAATTTCTTGGATAGAAAAATAAATTCTTCAAACGCTGAGGTTTTTGGACCTTATAGAAAATTTATTTTTCTCTTTCTCATATTTTGTTAGCTTGAATGTATATAAAATAAGATTTAGGAACAGCATTTGTTCTTTATTATATATCCCTGGCAGAGCTTCTTAATGTTTCTGTAAGCTACAGGAGCAGTTCACAAGCATAGTATTGTGTGCTCTAATTTCAACCAAAATTTCCCAAGCTGGATAAAATATATTCCTTCAGAAAGAAATAGGAACACTGAAGTATCAAATGCATCTTAGTTCTTCCCTTATTGTAAATCACAGGCTAAGGAACTCTGCTTATATTTTAATATCTGTATTGGCAGAAGAGGCTCCATCTCTGAGAGCGTTGCCCTTTGTATTGTTTCTTTGCCAGTGTTGCTGTTTGATGTTGAGTCTCTTTGTATTTTGTTTGCTATCCTTTGAAACTATTGAAGCTCATCCTCAATTTGGAGTAAACACAACTTATGTGCAATAAAAGCAAGTTCTATCATCTGATTTTTCTTATAAATAATGGGTGAAAAATGAAGTCAAATGTGAGTATCTATCTTTTTCAATATATAATTCTGTTTATTTTTATTGGATAGCATGATTAATACTTTTGATCCTGAGGAGTCATTTTTATAGTAATATTACCCATAAACAGACATATATAAATCTCTTAGAGGTTTATATCTATTCAGATGTTGCCAGCATTGGATCTGAGATATTTTTAATCTTCTAACATACTCTAGGTCTTGTTTGATTTATACAAATTTAATGGACTGTAGCCTAGCTGATGGGCTATTTTCAGTAAATTTGATGATCAATATAAAATGCTGTAAAGTTGATGAATTTATAGCTATCAGCATCGATGGGGAAGGTAAACTGAAGAAGGTATCAATCTGTTTGCCTCATGTTCAGAATTTTGTCTACTTTTAAGACTCAAGATGTGAAAATATAATTACAAAAGAAATGAGTGTCTAAAGGCTAGCATGGAAATTGAGGCAAAAATCTGAAATTATTAAAGTTATGGAAGTATATCTTACAAATATTTTATATGCACCTGTACTAAGCAAGTCATTTTATAGGCTACGAACATGTATATAGTAGACTCTTTTTCTGTTCAGGAGTTTGTAATAGGGTTGAGGAAATAATTGTCAATTGGAAAGAAATATTATAATAATGATTTAAAATGACTTTATAAGAAGAAAAATTACGCTAAATCATGCTTATCAAATGGATGTTCCACACTAATGTATGGTGGTGGGCATGCGTGCTTAGGAAGCATCTGTAGGAAGGAGTGGCTTGGGAGACTGGAATTCAAATTGAACCTTGGAAGAAGGAAGGGATTTAGCTAAACAGGATAAGTGCTCTCTGGCAAGCAATAACCCAAGGTGGACAGAGAAAAACAGAACCAAGTGCTAGACCAATTATAACCATTTCAGCATTAATATTGAGGTGGTATCCACCCAGAGGAATGCAAGATGGTAATCTGTGACTTCACTATGGGAAACAAAACAATATCAAACAAGTATGACCCAAATGTAGAGAGCGTGCTATGGGCATTTAAACACGAATCTCTCAAAAGAATTCACTAACACATTTCAAAGAGAACGTCAGTGAGTCTTTGAGGTTTTAGGGTCACATACCTTTGCATTTAGACTGCAGTTGTCTCCACTTTTGTCTTTGCACCCAGATATATGACAGTTAGGAGCTTTTTATTGTATCTTTTTTAATGCCTCCTACATTCCTTCAGTATAAATGTCCTTCCTTTGTTGGCAACCTACATTTTGTGTGCATAGCCATTTCTCTCACAATAGCTAACTTGAGAACAGGATGGTCATGCAGGGGTGACAGCTGCCGTAATCTGTGTTTAGATTCAGTAAACTATGGTTATGTTGTACAGCAGTCCAGTCCTTTGTTAATGACAGATTTATGGAAGATAAGCTTTCAGAAGGATTCTACTAGAAATCCTATTAAAGTGCTATCCATTAAAACATTAGACTAGTCATTAAAACTGTAAGTGCAGACTCGTTATTCATGAGTTATTGGTCTCTCACCATTCTCTGTAGTTCCTGCCAATACTATTCCACCCTTTGCTCCACTATGCCTATTCAGTTCCACAAATGAATGTATATCAGCTTTCTGTCTTTTCCTGCACAACTTGCAATGCATATGAGACAGGGAAAAGGAAGCACTATTGGGTGGGTAGAAATGAAGGAGAGATTCCGATTGTGTTTCTTTTTGTTTCTAATTTTAAAGGGTAACGATTATACTTTAAATCTCCCTCTTTTGATTGTTATAGTATAATAATTATATCTAAGATCTCATTCTTTTTGATTTGATAAAAATTGTGTTGAAAATCTAACCAGACAGAAAACTTATAACTTGTCTTTCATTATCACAAAATGTGGGAAATGAAAGTTACTATGGTGTATAAACTCATCATTGAACCAAAACTGACAGAGGCATCTAGGGTTTAATCTATTTTTCTTACTGTCCACAGTATTAAAATGAGGACTTAAACTTTATGAGAGTAAATTTATAATTTATACATGCATATATACTTACAGTGAGTGAGAGCTCAGACCTCAAAAGTCAAAGCTCTCTGAATTTACAACAGAGCTCACCTACTTAATGCACTGTCAGGGTGACTCCTAGAAAATGTCTGAGCTCTGTAAGCCTCAATTTCTTACCTGCTATGTGGAGATAGCATCTACCTCTGATTTTAAGAATTACATGAGATTCATTTCATAATATCAGTACACTCCTCAACATCATCAAAATGAGAAGCAATTTAAACTTATTGATTCTCACTACCATTTCTTCGTGAATTTGGGGGAAGACGGTCTAAGCTTCTGTTATCTCTTCAATATTCATCCTTGATTATAAATCTGCACTGAATATTATTATCCCCATAGACCATAAAACCCAGTTAAAAAGCTTGTAATGGATGTTTCAAAATACTCTCCAGGGCATGGAGTTCTGTAATCTTCTCCCTCTGCTTCTAACATTACTAGAGGGAGTCAAATGTGCAGTTGTAGAAAGTGTTCTGAAACTCAGTTTTCTGCTCATTTTGGAAAGTAGTACAGTGTTAATACAATGAAAAACTAAGGAACATAGATTAAACCAAAGGGGAAAAAAGCATTAAAATCATTGTGAACTTCCACAGCCCAGAGACTGTGTTATTGGTATATAACATTCTAGGTGCGTACATGTGTATCTACATAGTGTGTGTGTGTACCCATATATGTAATAGCATGTCTATATATTTAACCAAAATACTATTATAATCTTTTGGGTTTTTTTTTTTTTTTGGTATGGGGGATTGAACACAGGAGCACTTATCTACTGAGCCACATCCCCAGATATTTTTATTATTTTATTTATTTACTTATTTTAATTTAATGTAACTTATTTATTTGAGACAAGGTCTTGCTAAGTTGCATAGGGTCTCACTAAGTAGCTGAGGGTGGTTTTGAACTTGCAATCCTCTTGCCTCAGCTTCCCAAACCACTGAGATTATAGGCGTGCACCACTGCGCCTGGCTATACTCTTTTTCAAATTTAATAGTAAAAGTGTATATCTTTCCATATCAGTGAATACATAGCAATTCCATTAATTTTATACATTTTTCATACTGTAGGTCATTTCATGAGTCTCAAAATATATAGACTCTTTTCAAACTTTATTCCCCTAACCCCATTATTGTAGATTATTCTTCAGTAACTGTACTATCCATTTATCCAGAGAAAAGACTGATTTTTCAATTTCAAAAATTTTGGGCAGAGCCTAGGGTCTGTTAATGTATCTGAAGTCTAGCATTAGGAAATGGATGAATCAATGTCCAGTTTGGTTTTTGATAAAAGGTACGCAGTTGGATGAATGTCACTCCAATGGGGAAAGCAAAGTGACTCCAAGTCAGTCCTCCAGAATAGGAAGGCACCTTGGTGAGGTCACTTTGTTCCAGAACCTAATACTTAGTTTTGTAAACATAAGGGAGAATTGGATTAGGGGACCTTAACTTTTCTCTGTTGTATGATTTTGATAGCTTGTTAAACTATGACGCCTGAATGCTGCTATCTTTTTAGAGGCCCAGATTCTCATAGTTGTCATCTCCTGTCACTCAATTTTATGTGTGTCTGTGACTGACTTTCCTACCAACTGGCTTAGCACTTGTTTAGACAGGTTAATGCAGTCAAATTTTTGAGACATGTTGATGAATATTTTCATTCTTGGAACATATATTTAAAAATATGTATGGTGGATGAATTGTGTAATAGTCAAGCAGTAAGACTGTGGTTCCATTTCCAGAGCACTAAAAAGAAAAAGGGGAAAAAATTGTAAGACATACCTCATCTTTCAATCATGGTCTTAAAATAAAACATTAGATACCAAAGATGAAATATTATGTCTATAAAATGAATTACCCATGTAGAAAATCAGTTCATTAACTTTGTTCTTTGCTCCACAGTTGAACACACATCCAACAGGCTTATTCACCAGCACATTCCTCCCACTATCCACCCTGCCCCTAAAGGAAAAAAGTAGTAATCTCAACAGGCTGCGTAGCTGATTTTTTAAGAGAGCAGGGTGACCGTTAAGAAGCACATTCTCTGCTCTTTTTTCTCTCTTCCTTGCAACTCCACATGTAAATCGAAGAAGTTGAATCATTGAGTCAGGACAGCCACCACCTCTTGTTCATATATTAATATCTCACTGCTGTATTCAAAGGTTAAGGAAGTAGAATCAGGTGATGTAGTGCAGAAATTACCCTTTCCTTTGCCCTACCCACTTGTCCATGAGACAGGGTCTGTAAGTAAACTTAGTATTTATCAGGGTCTAACATCCATCTCTCTCTCCTCCTTGCTTTCCTTACACCCACACATGTGTACTCCTGACTGCAATGGTCATGACCCTGACATAAAACTTACCTAGATCCCAAGATACAGATGTGGGCAGGAGAAAAGTCAGGGTCTTCTCTAACCTGGGGTGGCCATATAATTTATTTCCCAAACTGGGCTACCTGAGTGAAAGAGGATCTTATTAATAATTGCAGTGGTACAGGAGATATAAACCAGGGCATAAGATCTCTCTAACCAAATCCCAGCCTGCACCAGAGCTCTGTTCTAGGAACTTTTTCTTCACATTTCCCAACATTCTGACCTTGAGACTTCTGCAGAGCAGAGTATTTAACTGAAGGCAGGGGGTTGGTTTTATATTAAAATGATCGATTAATTGTACAAACATATACTGTTGTGAAAAAAATGGTAATATGGTCAATACTGAACTGCCAACTGGCAAATAGCTACTATGTGATCCTTCTGATTAGTGAGTGGGAAATGGGTAAGAGATTAGGATCATGGCATGAAAGGCTGCTGTGGATGTTAGCTTAGGATGAATTCCAAATGTACCAGTTAAAAAGGGCTCTTATGAATCAAATTGCAGCCAAGTGTGAACTGGGAGTCATTCAATTTATATTAAATGATGTTACATATCTGTGGCCTATCCCAATATGTGTTTACTTTATCATCACACCTTCAAAGGAGAAACTTACTTAACTACTCCTTAGGTTCTAGAGTAATAGTCATTATTTCCCTGAATCTTGCCTGTAATTTATTTCAATCATTCATTCTACAAATACATTTTAAAATCCACTATGTGCTAAATGCTTGAGCATACATCATGAGAGAAATCACACCATGGAAGCAATAATCTCAAGTGATTATAACTTTTTCAAAAGGCTTGCTATGAGAAATTAAGAATGCAGTTTCTAATATAATATTTTAACTGGAAGGGTCTTTAAGAATTTTACAACGTTAAACCAATATATGTTTTGAACAAAACAAATTAATTTGTGAAAGTAATCTTTTAGTTTAGAAAGAAATTAAATTCTAAAATTCTAGATTGTTCTAACCTTTCTAGTTTCCTTATAGTGTGCGAGAGCAAATAGTATACATGGCACTTTGGATTGTAAATACTTTCTAAGATACCTAAGCACCACGGAATACGCAACAATGTTCAGCCTGTGTGTAGTCTTTAATTAGAATCCTATATTTAGTATGGTATATTGCTGCCTTACCTCCAAAGAGTAATATTAACAGCAAGGGGTTTTTAGTATATATATATATATATATATATATATATATATTGTGCTCAAAAGACACTTGTAGGAATGCCTGTTTTTCAACTAGATAGTTGCACAAAATACATTTGGGGATGAAATGAGGTGGTGATGGAGGGTTTTTTTTTTTGTTTTGTTTTGTTTTTTTAAGAGAGAAGGACAGTGAGAGAGACAGAGAAAGAGAGAAACACTTTATTTAGTTTTTCACATGGCCTTAGTTGCTCCAACACTTAGTTGTGTACGTGGTGCTGGGGTTTGAACCCGGGTCCTCATGCTCGCCAGGCAAGCGCTGAAACCACTGAGCCACCGCTCCAGCCCCGATGGAGGGTTTTTTAAGTGATTATTTAGTATTTTCTGTTTTGTCATATACTCGGAGAAAGCCCTACTTCTTATCATTTCATTCTGGATGTATAATTTTTAATTTTCTGATCCAGAAAAGAAGATTTGGCATTGACTGAACATTAATAAGGTTGATTCATGTTTCAGTCTTGAAATTCATTTCTCCCCCTACCACCACTCCACTCACATCTGATACTAAACATGGTGGAGTAAAATATTTAAAATCACGTTAAAACTTATTACATTTTCTGAAGAAGAGTTAATGTTATCATTTGTGGAACTCTGTATAACTTTCAAAAACCAAGATGATGACTTACCTTTGCTATTTTCCTTATAGTGTTGCTTTTTAAGTGCTGTTGTAATATGAGTCACACAACAATTATGAAACTGAGCTATTCATTCATCTGTTGGTTTTCTTTTGAATCTACTTATGCGCTGTTTTTTTCTGAATGATCAATCCTCCGTTAGCAAATGAAAGGAAAAAGTAAGAAATATATGTAGCTTCTTGTGCTTTCTTTTCTGTCATCTCTGCCCACAAAATGGATGAGGTTCCTAATGATACAGATAGATGTCATATAATAAGCAGGGAGGCTCTGGAGCAGTGGCTCGGTGGTTATGGCGTACCTTACATGAGCAAGTACTCAAGTTCAAACCCTAGCACCACGTACACAACAAAGTGTCAGAGGAATGAAAGTCA